>CAKNWT010319071.1:0-10111 GCA_932066315.1 Andricus coriarius
AATTTCGTTTGAGTGGTTATTATTTCCAGCTCCTTGAGATGCTAATGGTAAGCGTAATCGATCCACGAATTCATTTGGATCATCCCAATAAATATAGTCTAATTTATTATCCTCTGTGCCAATCATATATTTTGGAATAAAACCTTTACTTAATGAAGAGCGCTTTTTACTTTGTTTATTATTAGTTTTCATAGGTGAGACGGCAATTATTTTTTTTACAAAATGTGTGTATTGAGAGGATTTATTATCACGAACATCCCCATCAACTTTATAATGTTTTCGATGCACATTAGTTGATATTACAATATTTTTATAATTTTCTAGGTCATCATTATTTATAACAGCACTATTCGGTATCTTTTTAGACAAACGTTCAAGCAAATCTGCAGTTTTTGGATAGCTTACACTGCCTACATTAATATGATTTTTATTGAAACTTACTGAAGAATCTACAATCTTCAGTCTGTCTTTCGATAATTTTCGTACACCATAAACATTATCTATATATATTCACTTTCTTAACATTCTCAAATCAATCAACTAATCTTTCCAGCGGTGCAACAATTGGCTTAGAAGTATCACTCAAGGTCTGCTCAACTGTTTCCTTAGCTAATTTCATTAATTTGTGCTTTTGACTGTCTCTATTTGATAATTACATACTTATATATCACTTTTCTAGGATAGCAAAACAATCAAAACCTTTTCTGTATTTATCTTGATTAAGCTTTCTATCTTTGTCGATAACAACGAATCCATACTTATCATCATACCAGCAAGCTAAACACACATCTTTAAATTGTGAATGAGGCATGCCACTATTAACATGATCATTATATATATGCTTTAGGTTCATCTCATTCTGTTTAAGTAATACCAACATATTAACGTTATCACGTATAAGAAGCTTTGGAATTCGAGCATACGTCTGACTTGAGTCGAAACAGTCAGCATCCTTATGTCAACCCAATGCAAAAAAGCTTTTATATTATCTTGCTTTTCACAAGCCGCATCATCAAGTACTCAACGCCATCTTCTGACTGAAGAACTTTTTATAAAAATTTATATTTTGGCTGATTTCAAGCTTTTGAATGAACGTAAATATTTTCAAATTTTAATCCATTAGGATGGATTAATAGAGCCAGTAAAACATTTGCCTTTCCACAATTGGAAGGTCTACAAAATTTCGCTCGTACACTGTTTGGTAGCAAGTGTCCATGTCGTTTCTCTTTTTTCTCATCTTGAACAAGCGAATCAAAATTCGCAATACGAAGTTTTATAGCTTGTGATTCGAACTGAATTTTGATTGCGACTGAATAAAAAACTATAAATATCATGCTTATATGGTTGACTTTTCAGTCTGTAAACATCTCTTCAACAGACATGATCGTTCATGGAGACGAAAAAATCAAATTAAGTCGTAAGCGAAACTCGAGAAAAGTAAAACGTGGTAGTGGAGTGCTAAATAAAATCATTAATAATCTTCCTGTGGAGTTACATCTTCCTGGATATCAGTATTGTCGACCAGGCACAAAATTAACCAAACGACTTGCACGGGGTGACCTAGGAATCAATCCTCTTGACGCAGCTTGCAAGGAGCACGATACCGCTTATTCTCAGAATAGAGAGAATATTCAGGCTAGAAACGCAGCAGACGGAGTACTAGCTGAAAAAGCTTGGAAACGTCTATTTGCCAAGGACGCAGGCGTAGGTGAAAAGGCAGCTGATTGGGGAATAACGAACGCAATGAAAATTAAATCAAAGTTTGGCATGGGTCTCAAGAACAAAAAGTCTGCTACCACTCTGAGAAAAAGTGTTGCTGCAGCTAAAAAATCTATGATTGATACTAAAGATGCTAGTACTGCTATAAAATCTGCACTCAGAGGCGCACGCACAGCTATTATGAAGGCTGGTGGAAAAAGAAATATAAAAAAACCTCGTATTTTACCGGTTCCAAAAAAAGTTGGAGGATTTTTACCCTTTCTGATACCTGTTTTTGCGGGTCAAAGTGCGGCTGGAGCGCTAGCTGGCGGAGCTGCAGGAATAGCAAAAGCTGTAAACGACTCAAATGCTGCAAAACGGAAACTTGAAGAACGTAAATGTCATAACGAAGCAATTGAAGTCATTGCTCTAGGAAACGGCCTTCATTTAAAGCCATATAAACAAGGATTTGGACTTCATCTAAGACCATATACTCAAGGAGCAGGACTTAAAAAAAAATCAAAAAACTTAAAGTGAAGCTACCTCACCGAGCATTAACCGATGCAGATTTACTTAAATTCTCAAGATCCTTGAAAATTACACATTTTCGAGGTGTTTTTATGCGTAATGGATTACCGGAGAGCGGGCCTTATAAATATGAATCTGCTATTGTTAATCTTGATAATAAAGAAAATTTAGGTACACATTGGATTGGATATAAAAAATTTGGTAGCAAAGTAATTTACTTTGATAGCTTCGGTCATCTTCGACCACCTTCGGATCTCTTTAAGTATCTAGGTCTTGGTAGCGTAAACTATAATCATGAAAGATATCAAAATTATGATACATTCGTACGTGGACATTTATGTCACACGTCATTTACTTGTCGGTCGCCGTCAGAACAATAGATCATATACAGCTCCGTATTGTAGATCAAGACGGCTATTTGGTTAATTTTCGTGGGGAGACCATAACAATCAGGCTACATATCAAGACTTTGAAATAATGGTTATTGTTTTTAATAAAAAGGTTGGTTTCGGTTATAATACTTCAATACCATGCCGCAAACTGATCAGTCAACAACAAGCTGTTAAAGGGTTAAGACCTCAAAACGTGCTTCTGCTGAAAAAAATAGGTCTAAAGATCAGAAGTCTCACAAAAAAAAAAATAAAGAAAGAAAGAAATTCCAGTTTTTCTGTACTTGTATTTGCGTTTTTGTTTATAAACATTTAATTCTTTGTCATGTAAGAGAAAATTTTAAGAATTAAAAGCCCTATTATCTTTGATGAGTCAATTGCTCACTGTGAGGTACATGCACATCAAGCATACGCGTCATCAACCTTTAATAACAGTGATGAGATCCGAATAGCTGTTCAAAATCAAGATCAGTGTCTTTTACCAAGTAATAGTTCACTTCATATACATGGACGCTTGATAAAAACTGATGGAAATCCAGTAACCAATACAGTTTTAGTTTCTAACGCTATTTGTCATTTATTTGAAGAAGCTAGATATGAAATTAATCCTATAGAGATTGATAGGAATAAACATGTGGGTCTCACCAGTCTTATGAAAAATTATATATCTTTGAATTCGGGTCAATTGCGCTACCTGTATAATTTAGGTTGACTTGTAGTTAATGCAAATGAAACTTCATTAACCAATGCTCTTGGTTATTTTGATGTTTCCATACCACTCAGCATGATATTTGGTTTTGCGGAAGATTATCAAAAAGTTATTGTTAATTCTAAACATGAACTTATTTTAATAAGTTCGAAAAGTGATGCCAATGCTGTCTTACAAACAGCTCCTAATGAGCAGTATAAAATCGAAATCAATAAAAGCGAATGGTTTTTGCCAATTAGAGTGTCGGATTCAAAAAATTTCAGTTTTTAAAATATATTGAAAAAGATCCTTCTATTCCAATAAGTTTTCGATCTTGGGAATCATATGAGTATCCTGTACTTCCAACTACGTCAAACCATATTTGGACTGTGAAAACATCAACACAATTAGAAAAACCGAGATTTATTATACTAGGTTTTCAAACAAATAGAAAAAACAATCCTTATAGAAACTCCAGTCTATTTGATCACTGCCACATGACTAACGTACAACTATTTTTGAATAATCAGAGTTATCCTTATGGGAATTTGAATCTTAACATTAATAAAAATCAGTACGCTGTACGTTATGAAATGTATACGAACTTTCAAATTAATTATTATGATAAGAAACCAAAACCATTGTTATCGAGAGGAGAATTTATAGAATATGCACCTCTAGTAGTTATCTATTGTTCTTAAGAAAATGAATGTTTGAAATATAGACCAGTTGACGTTTGTTTAGAATTTGAAACTAGCGAAAATTTTCCTGCTCAAACATCAGCATATTGTCTTATTTCACATGATCGTGTAATTGAATATAAACTAATAAGCGGCGTGGTGAAAAAATTAATGTAAGATTAGTATCATATATAATTAAATTTTTTTTAAATAGCGTTAACGATTATAATTCTTTTATCTATAATAAAAATTAGGATTACACTAGAACTGTAAATTTATGTTTTTTAATAAATAACGATAAATGCTTAAAACTGCTATCTTCTTAATAATAACCTTTCCCTATAGAAATTGAGCTAGGTTATGGAGGTGTGTATTGAGGTCATGTTATGCCCTCAACGACCCTACGAGCAAAGAATTTGTCGTAGGTCAGACAATGTAAACTATGTCTTACGCATGATTCTCGAACTCATTCAATAAAAAAAAATAATGTGAATGGCTTTTAAGCAGAGAATTAAAAAATTTACCATATAAAATTTTTCGTTTTGAATACTAGTAACAGTATGCTAGTAATGATTTTTTTTTTAACAACCAAATTTTTATACAAATTTATAAAATAAAGATTTTTTTACATCTCGGAAAATAATGCTGAAAAAATAGTGATTTTATAAAAGTTAAAAATTACAAAAATTAAATCTTTTGAAAATCTGGAAATAATTAAAATTATAATTAAACCAGCGCTTAAATTTAGTCTAAAATAACTTATCTAGAAGGAAAAGGATATTTTTTTTAAATCAAAATTGACCAAATTTAAAAAAAAATTTTTTTGAACTTTTGTAATTTATTAATGTTATTAGTAAATAAAAACATTTAGCACAGATCTTAAGATCATCCATGTAAAATACATGAGTGACTTTATGCTTTCGATTTCCAGGTTTTCCGCAGAGGTACTCTTCGGAATGGCGAAGTGCGAGAGATAGTGGCAATAAGGTGAGGCAAAAGAGAAGAGGGTTCATGGTTTCGCCCTGAAACACACCTCTCTGAAAGGTGACACTGTTAGTGATCACGCGCTGCTTTCCAGATGAGATAGTAAATCTGGTTTTCCAAAGCGGCATTAATCTCTCTATGCACCTCACGATGTTTGGATGAACCTTTAAGCTTTCCAACAGACACCTGATAAGTCTATGGGATGTTGAATCAAAAGCTTGCCGGTAATCAATCCAGGCCATCGATAGGTAACGCTGATAGAATGCTGCATCTTTACAGACACATCTATCGATGAGCAGGTTCTCCCGACATCCTGCTGCGCCTTTCTTTGATCCACGTTGTTCGTACATCTCCCGCCACACAGGTCAAATTGTGCGAACAATCCTATTATTTAGGATAGCTGTGAAGATCATATACAGTGTATTCAGATAAGTTATTGGTCTGTAATTTTTAGGGTCAGCTAAGTTGCCCGTTTTCGGCAGGAGCACTGTGCGCCCTTCTACCAACCACTCCGGAATAGGCTCTTCCGATTTTAGATATGAAGTGAAAATCCGGGCCAGATGCTGGTGGTTCGAAGGAAAGTTCTTCCACCAGAAGGTCTGGATACCATCTGGTCCCGAAGCGGAATAGTTCTTCATGTCTCTTAATACGTTTTTGACCTCACCGGGAGTGATAGGTGGGCATTCCTCCTCAGGTGTTATGACGGCACTGCACAGCTCCTTGAAGCTATTTATATTGTTTGAGTGTTCTTTCAGTCGATGCTGGACTCCGTAAACTTCTCTCGAAAATGCCTCGACCTCCTCTGGTGTCGGCGGGTGGTCGACAGTAACTGGAGGGTCTTGCAAGATTCGAGATGCGACAGACAAAAACTGTTGATTTTCTCTGACCCACCTCTCCCTCCGCTCAAGACTTCTCCTGGCGTTAGATAGTACTCATATTCTGTCAACAATATGCTGCCTGAATGTCAGCAGCTTTGACTTGTTGAGGGTGTGATGACAAATCCGTAGCTCGCGCGCGAACTGTCGAACCTTGGCAGTGAAAGTCCTGCCAGATGTTATGTAGTCAATCACACACTGACTGCGGGACGCGTACTGCCTGGCCCAGCCTATCTTTGTGCTGAGTTGATGCATTCGTCATTTGGTCTTATGATCAACCGTTGTATAACCGCTTATATAACCCCTTTTTCGGAGTTCCTCGGCACGGTTTCGCAAACGTTGATGCGAAAAATGCGAGAGCTCTGTGTGTTTCTCGCGCCACAGAGTATGCAGTCGTGCCATGTAACCTTTCCCTTCAGGGGCCATACTGGTATCATAGCACTCCAGCAGGTCGTTGCTGAGTCGATCCGTCCACCCAAAAGTAACGAGATTCTGCCGGTCAATCGCATTGACCTCGTCTTGATTAGCTCCCCCAACTCTAGGATAGTCGGCATCCCAGAGTCACCGTTTGAGACACCTCACCCAGGTGCCATTCAGCTTTCGGCACGGTTATCACGCCTCCGCTTAGGGGTTATTCCTTTGGGACCATCCCTGGATAATTGTCCGCGACTGCTTATTAATTATTGTAACCATATTCAGCAGAAACCCTTGGTACAGGAACCCTCTATCCACAACCCGAGGACGCGTTCGGTGGATTTGTCATAGGCCCGTCGGTTCAATTCCTAAGGAATCAAAACCGAAACCGATTTTTTATTTTTTTGTTTAGAAGTGATCAGCGATAGTTGCACAAGAGTGTCTATGCATAACTTATTTCAATTTTTTTTTTCTATTTTATATTTAAATAAACAACGAGCGAAAATGAGACATTTTTTAATTATTATTTGTCATCTTCAAATAAATAACTGAATTAATCCCATTTTCCACAAAAATGAATGACGAAGTAGCCAAAAAATATAAATAATTCACAGGATATCAAATCTAATTGTTATAGACAAATTATATTATCAAAATGTGAACATATTGGAAATTTTGCTTGCGAAGTATATTTGGAAGTTGAAATTGCTTCATTCTATCAGCAGGATCACGTTTGATCTTGAAAATTGGTTGTATGGTATGCAAATTTCAGGCGTTTATTGGCAAAAAGTATTCGTTTTTCTTTCTTAGTACCTTTAAATTATATGAGTGGTTACATTTTAATATTTAGTGATTAAGATTGGTCATTCGATTTTATTGGTTTGTCTTATAAACAAATTTTATAAGCAAAAGCATATTTTGGTAATTTATAGACAGAAAGTAATAGGGTTTCTTTCTAATCGTCTTCAAATTACATAAGTGGTGATGGTTTGTGGCGAAGAATTGTCAATCGATAATATTTGTTTATGTCATGAACAATATTTGAAGACGATTAGAAAGAAAAACTATCACTTTCTATCTATAAATGGTCAAACTATGCATTTGTATATAAAATTTTTTTATAACATTAACAAATTATATAGATTGACAATTTTTCGTCACTAAACATAACTACTTATGTAATTTGAAGACGATTAGAAAGAAAATCTTTTTGTTTCTGGCTATAAATGACCAAACTATGCTTTTGTTTATCGAATTTGTTTATAACATAAACAAATAAAATCGAATAACCAATCTTAATCACTAAATATTAAAATGTTACCACTCATATAAATTAGTTACTAAGAAAGAAAAATGATTACTTCCCGCCAATAAACGCCTGAACTATGCAGTTGTTTACATAATTTGTTTATAAAATTAACAAATTGTACCATACAACAAATTTTTATGATCAAACGTGACCCTGTTGATAAAATCAAGCAATGTCAACTTACAAATATATTTCGCAAGCAAAATTTCCAATATGTTGACATTTTGTTAATACAATTTGTTTATAACAATTAGATTCGGTATCCTGTAAATTATTTATATTCTTTGGATACTTTTTTATTGATTTTCGTCGAGAATGAGAATAATTAAATTATTGATTTGAAGATGAAAAATAATAATTAAAGAATGTCTAATTTGCACTTGTGCAACTATCGCTGATCACTCCTGAAAAAGAAATTGAAAATCGGTTTGAGAATTGTACACGGAGAAAAATGGATATTGAAAAGCAGATATTAAAAACTTTGATTCAATATACAAGATATTAAAGGAAAATATCTGTTTATATTGGAAGTATAAAATGTGTGATATTAACAGTTAATATCTAATATATTAAAAAATTGAAATTTTATCGGAGCAATGTCGTTGACGTGTGGCGTGGCGACAAAAGATTTAAACCCCGCTTTGTCTGTATCTTGAGCATTCGTCGTGTGCGTTGTGGTTTTTTTGCATATATATATTGCGTTAAAAGTTTTGGTGAAAAATGGATTAAGTGTTTTTGAACATAATATCATAATTTTCGCAAGAAAATGAGGACTCGGCGATACAGGCATCTATAATGTTAGCCTTGAACAGCGTATTATGCGTTCTACACGAAAATTGAATAATTATGAAAAAAGACGAAGGCTTGAGGATTACTCTTATTAAAAACAGAGGACAACGATATACGAGCCTTTTGGATTTTATAGAAAATGGCATGGTTTAGAGGTAATTTTTGCACAATTAAAAAATAGTTTTTGAATATCTTAGATTCTGCCCTTTAATATTTTTGATATTGTTAGTTATAATCTTATTTTTAATATCTATGGATGGTCTACTTCAATATCTAGATTTCTGTCCCATAGTTAAATCGCTAAGATATTAACTAGTAATATCTAGATAGTCTGCGTGTATATCTATTTTTCTCCGTGTAGGCTGTAGGTGATTTTGAACAGTAAATTCCCGATTCAGCCCACTGTGCGCTGGGTCACGCTGGGAGCAACTGCCATCTAAAAATGACATTGGCTCCCACTAGTAGATGTTGATTTTGGAAGATATTAAAAAAAGGTTTTTAAGAATTTTTAAAGATTTTAAGTCATTTTTCAGAATTAAAAATTTGTTTAGGAAACATGCTACTCATTTTAAAAGATATTGAAAAGTTTTGAAACAATTTTTAAAATAATTTAAAACCTGGAACGATTTCATGGAACTTCAAACAAAATGTAGATTTTGGAAGATTTTGAAAAAAGGTTTTTAAGAATTTTGAAAGATTTCAAGTCATTTTGCAGAATTAAAAATTTGATCAGAAAAATTCTACTCATTTAAAAAGACATTGAAAAGTTTTGAAAAAATTTTAAAAATAATTTAAAACATGCAACAATTTCAATGAATTTAAAACAAAATGTAGATTTTGGAAGATTTTGAAAAAAGGTTTTCAAGAATTTTGAAAGATTTCAAGTCATTTTGCAGAATTAAAAATTTTTGTAGGAAAGATGCTACTCAGTTAGAAGATATTAAAAAGTTTTGTTAAAATTTTTAAAATAATTTAAAACCTGGAACAATTTCAAGACATTTAAAACAAAATGTAGATTTTGGAAGATTTTGAAAAAATGTTACATATACATACACATCAACCGGTGGTAACAGATTTTTTTATTTACATTGCAAAAAAAAAATGGCGGAAATTCGAAAGAAAAAAAAACAAAAATCTCATTTTTTGTCTTATTTTTTGCAAAAAAATAATAGTAAAAATAAAAAATTTTATATAAATCTGCTACCACCGGTTGATGTATATGTATGGAATATGAGGTAAAAATTTCAGACCAAATAATTCGGTAGTTTCGGAGATTACCCTGGCGAAAGTAATGGATAGGTTTTCCTTCCGAACCAATCCGAATCATTCCGGAATCTGTATCCGAACAAATCGTTTAACAGTTAATCCGACTCAATCCGGTTCAATCCGAACTCCAAAACGAACCAATCCGGACGAATCCGAACCAAATTTTCAATCCAAATGAATCCGAATTCGGATTGATATATACTGAATTTTCAATTCGAGTTCCGATTAAATTGGATTCCCGAAGCTAGACAATTCACATATGCAGAAATCCCGTCTCATTATGTATTCAAGAAACAAGCGGATGTCAATACATCTAACTGGGTTATTCGAAAAACGCAATTTAACGTTATTGCAAGAGTGTATTCTATCAGTCCCAGTCAAGTAGAACTATTTCATCTACGATTATTACTGATAACTGTTAAAGGAGCAACAAGTTTTGATGATATTAGAACATTCAATGGCAATACACACGATACCTTTCACAGCGCATG
>CAKNWT010319072.1:0-10164 GCA_932066315.1 Andricus coriarius
CAGCTCTTGATGGAATTTTTGAACTTCTGCTTTCTTCACTTCGGTTTTCAGAAGTGAACCATCTAGATGGAGTAATGCACTCTCTTCACTTCTGATGTTAAAGTGCAGGCGAAGGGTCTCGGCCGCTTGCTCCGCGGCATTGTAAAGGAAGGCTTCTTCACCAATCATCTCGTAGTTCCTGACCATTTTTAGGAGAGGATCTCTGCCATTGGCTACGATATAAGCTGTACTTAGAACGATACGGTTATGAAGACACTGGAGATTCAGAAGTCCGCGTCCGCCTTGACGGCGTAAAATGTATAGTCGCGGAACTGACGAATTGATATGCAAGCTTTTATGCATATGCATGATCTTACGTGTGGTGACATCAAGGGCCTTAAGGCAAGCATGTTCGTCGCAGATACCTTGTTCAACGCTGACAGATTAGAAGACCAAATCTGTCGAAGAAGATGCTTGTATCTGCTTTGGAGAGACTCCTTTACTGATGTTACGTCCTGAACGCGGCTTTGAGGCACGCCCAGGTATGTATGGGTCTCTCCAGTGTTAAGATGTCTGATAACACCTATATCCACAAGCTCAGGGTCCCCGGGAACGCCAGCAATCTTTCCGTCCTTCAGATGAATTTTGGCACCTTTATCCAATCCAAAGTCCATCCCAATCTCTCCTGTATACTTCACGACGATATTTATGGCAGTTTGAAGTTTGCCTTTGCCAGAGGCATAGCGCTTCAGGTCATCCATATAAAATACATGAGTGACCTTATGCGCGCGCTGGTTGGTGTCGCCACAGGGGTATCCAGATGAATTTCGTAGTGCGAGAGATAGAGGCAGAAGTGTGATGCAAAAAAGTAAAGGGCTCATGGTATCGCCCTGAAAGACGCCCCTCTGGAAGGTGACATTGTTGTTGTTGTTTGATTGTCACACGGTAGTCAATCCAGGCCATTGACGGGACGCGTTGATGGGCTGCAGCGTCTTTACAGATACACTTGTCAATTAGCAGGTTCTTTTGACATCCTGCTACACCTTTTATGGAGCCACGTTGTTCGTACATGTCACGCCACACAGGCCCAATTCGTCGAACAATCCTGTTGTATAGGACAGCTGTAAAGATCTTATACAGTGTGTTCAAACAAGTTATTGGCCTGTAATTCTCTGGGTTGGACAAGTTGCCTTTTTTCGGTAGGAGTATAGTGCGTCCTACAACCAGCCACTGCGCAATGGGCGTCTCTGATATTAAAAATGAGGTGAATATGCGTGCCAAATGTTGGTGTGTAGAAGGAAACTTCTTCCACCAGAAGTTCTTGATACAATCTGGTCCAGCACCGGAAAAGCTCTTCGTTCCTCTTTTGACAGTAACAGGGTGATCATTGAACAGACGAGATGGGTCAGCGAGACACTGTTGATTCTCCCTGATCAATCTCTCTCTCTCTTCTGTATTCTTCTCCTTGCGTCAGATAACAGCCGTATTTTGTTAACAATATGCTGCTTGATTGTCAGCAGCTTTGACTTGTTTAGGGTGTGATTCAAGATTCTTAGTTCTTGGGCGAACTTGCGAACCCTTTTCGTGAACGGTCTACCAGATGTTATGTAGTCAATCGCACATTGAACACGGGTCGCATTCTGTCTGGCCCATCCAATCTTCTTGTTCAGTTGATGTAAGCGTCTTTTGATCTTTTGATCCATCATAGGTTTAAGCCTTTGATTTGAATCAGCCAAAGCTCTCGCAGCACCATAAACTTAGCAATTGATGGTCCAGAGGTCGGATTCTTGCGAGATTTCTCCACGAAGAGAGGCATCCATTTCAGCCAGATCTTGGGGCTTAAGAGGAACTTGCATGTTAATGTTCCTTCTTGTCCTGAAATCGTGATCATCTCTCAGAAGGTGCCTGTTTTTCGCGGTTGTTCTTAATGTCGTTTCCTCATCTTCGGCTGCAGCTTGATCGAGCAGCGGTTGGGGAAGCGCTCCGCGTACATATCCATTTTTCCAGAGGTAGGCACGTTGATTTCGCAACGATTGACTCGAAACGTGCTGAAGCTCTGGGTGTTTTTGGCACCACAGAGTATGCATACGCGCCATAAAGCCTCGGTGAGCAGGGATAATGCTAGCATAGTAGCAAATCTAGCATGTCATCCTTGAGTTGATTCGTCCACTCAATGTGGGCATTTCGCCGGTTCGTCGTCGTGTTTTCATCTAAATTATTTGCAGCACCCCGAACTCTAGGATTATCGGCATTGTTTGCCGACCCATTTTTGGGTGCTCTGCGCGTTCGATCGTTTTGAACCGCATTTACAACTTTTGGGTGTTTTGGTGGCGTCATTGTGGTTCCCACGAGCAACTAGGGAAAGGGTTCGTCCATCCTTATAGAGCCCCGCATGCAAGGATAAGGCTGCATACTCTGAGAGGTCGCCCGGTATCCCAGAGTCACCGTTTAAGACAGCTCACCCTTATTCTTACATGCGGAGCTCTACAAGGATGGGCAAACCCTTTCCCTAGATGCTCGCGGGAACAACGATACCACCACCAAACCACCGAAAAGTTGTAGATGCGGTCCACCACGTTTCGCATCAGTCTTTGTGAAATCAACGTGTCTAGCTCTTGAAAAATGGATATGTACGTGGAGCGCTTTCCCAACCGCTGCTTGAACAAGCTTCAGATGAAGATGAGGAAGCGATATGAAGGCCGACTGCAGAAAGCAGACACTTTATGAGAGATGACAGCGATGTTAGGATAAGGAGGAACATTAACATGCAAGATCCTCCTAAGCCCCAAGATCAGGCTGCTATGAATGCCTCCTTTTGTGAGGATATCTCGTAGGAGTGTAACCCCTGGACCATCAATTGTTCAGTTTATGTTGCTGCGAGAGCATTGGCTGACTCAAATCGAAGGCTGAAACCGACGATGGATCAAAAGACCAAAAGAGGCTTGTTTCAACTGAACAAGAAGATTGGATGGGCAAGACAGAGTGCGTCCCGTATTCAGTGTGGGATTGACTATATGTCACTTAAGATCTACGAAAAAGGGTTCGAAGTTCGCCCAAGAACTGAGGATCTTCAATCACACACTGAACGAGTAAAACCTGCTGACAATCAAGCAGCATTTTGCTGACAAAATACGGGTGTTATCTGACGTAAGAAGGAGATTACAGAAAAGGGTGAGATGGTTTAGGGAGGATCAACAGTTTCTTGCTGACGAGGTAGAGACTTTTTGGAGACAGGTATACAAGCTCCCGAAAACACTGGAGCAGAAAGAAGTAACTGACAATATCATCCGCTTCAAGGAGTTTTTCGGCAACCGAAGTTTTTTCGACAACAGAAGTTTACTTCTACACACCAACATTTAGCCCGCATATTCACCTCATATCTAAAGTCGGAAACGCCCATTCCGCTGTGGCTCGTATTAAGACACACTATACTGCTACCGAAAAAAGGCAGCTTGTCCAACCCAGAGAATTACAGACCAATAACTTGTTTGAACACACTATGTAAGATCTTTGTAGCTGTCCTAAACAACAGGATAGTTCGAAGAATTGAGCCTGTGTGGCGAGGGATGTACGAACAACGTGGTTCGAAAAAAGGGGTACCAGGCTGTCGAGAAAACCTGCTAGTTGACAAATGCCTAGATTGACTACCGGAAAGCCTTCGATTCAAACTCTCATAGACTTATTATCTGCCTGTTGGAAAGCTTAAAAGTGCATTCACACATAGTGGGATGCAAGAGAGATTGATTTCCATTTAGAAAACTAGATTTACCATCTCATCTGGGAACTATCGCTTGCATCACACTTCCGCCTCTATCTCTCGTTCTACGAAATTCTTCTGGATACCTCTGTGGCGAAACTAATCACCGTGAGCATAAAGTCAATCGTGTATTTTATGTGGATGACCTGCAGATATATGCTTGTGTCAAAAAAAAGAAGATGAAACTTCTAACTGCTATAAATATCGTCAAGAAGTACACAAGAGAGATTAGGATTGTCTTCGGATTGGACAAGTGTGACAAAATTTATCTAAAGTAAGGAAAGATTATTGGCGTTCCCAAGGGCCCTAAACTTGTGGATATATGTTTTATTGGACAACTTAATACTGGAGAGACCAATACATATCTGGGCGTGCTTCAAAGCCGCATTCAGGACGTAACATCAGTGAAGAAGTCTCTCCGAAGCAGATACAAGCATCTTCTGCGACATTTTTGGTCTTCCAATCTGTTGGCGTTAAACAAGGTATCTGCGGCTAACATGCTTGCCGTCCCAGTTCTAATCTACTCGTTTGGGGTGGTTCAATGGACAAAGTATGACCTTACGGCCCTTGATATCACCACAAGTAAGATCATTCATATCCATAAAGCTTGCATATCAATTCGTCTGTTCCGCAATTATACAGCTCACACCGCCAAAGCGGACGCGGACTACTGAATCTCTACTGTCTTCATAACCGAATTGTTTGAAGTACAGCTTACATAATTGCAAATGGAAGAGATCCACTCCTTAAAATGGTCAGCATCCTCGAGATGATTGGCAAAGGAGCGTTCCTTTACAAAGCCGCGGAGCAGGCAGCCGAGATCCTTGGCCTGATTTTTAACATCACAAGTGAGGAAATTGCATTACTCCATCTAGATGCTTTACTTCTAAAAGCCGGAGTAAAGAAAGCAGAAGTTGAAAAATTTCACCAACAGCTACTCGACAAGAAAATGTACGGAAACTTTCACAGAAATGTAGAAGAGCAGTCCTTGTCGTAGGAGCAAACTGCTGATTTCCTCAGACCATCGGGGTTTAATTCAGGTACAGAGGGTTTCATTTTCACATGCCAGGACGGTGTCATTTCCACCTTAGAATACCGTGATTGCATTTTATGTCAAGAAGTTCCCAGCGATAGCTGCAGAGCTATCATGCACACGCTGAGTGCCTAGAACAGATACTATCTGGGTGTCCCACCCACACCGGGACAGCATGTATCTACAGACACAATGCGGCCCTAAGAGTGCTTTATTGCCATCTTTTACTTACGGTGTTGGCCGCGATCCTGCCCTGCCGAATGCTCCAAGGGAGATAGAGTAAATTGTACAAAAAGAGAAGTGCCAAATTTTGTAGAACTGCGATTTTTGGACAGCAGTCTCCGTTGCACACTCGAGGCCTGAGATCGCTCTCCAAAACTTCAAGAAACGAACAATATTCGTGATCGGATTCTCAGCTCCGGCCGGCTACAAGATCACTGCGAACGAGACAGAAAAGGTGGAGTGGTATTAAGACCTTAAAAGGAAGCTGCAACGACTGTACCCAGAATATTCGGTTAGAGTAATTGTCCTTGTGATCTGTGCTTTTAAAGGTGCGAAACTATCACTGGATCGTAGCCTTAAAGCCATACTCGCATGCCAACAATATACCAAGGCACACGCGAAATGGATCCAGAAAGCTGTCATACTTGCGTCGCTTCGTGTCCTCAAGGCACACGAGGTTTTCGTCGGTCTGTCGTCGAAATTTCATCTTGCCCTATGACCACCCATCTCATGGTCGTGAGACGTGGCCATAAGTGTGATTTACCGCGGTTCTACTGGCATCCGATGTCATTTTTAGATGACAGTTGCTCCCAGTGAGAGCCTCCGGTGGTTTTTTAACCCTTTTTGTGAATATATACATATAAATATATATGTGGGTGAGGTGCGCTGAAGAAAGGGGGCTTACTCTGAAAAGTGAGATTGTTCAGAGTGAGCGTTGGAAGTCGACCGGATAGACGCGACTTTTAGGAGGGCGGGAAGACTCACGAAATCTTCCTTTTCCACTTACCAAACATTCTCACGAGGAAAGAGATAGGTCGTAGACGCGGCTCACGGTCGGGTATAGATGAGACGCGGAGATGTAGTGGTGAGTGGTGGAAGCTGTTTCACAAGATCTCGAGCTCTCGACTGAAAGCCTGATTTCTCGGGTACCTAACGACTCAATTATTAGCATTTATAACGCTCGGAATTTTTTGCTCGATGTTTTCAATTAAAAGAGCCCCCTTTCTTCGGCGCACGTCACATATATGTACTCAAGGTGCAAGAAACTTTTGCCGGATCATCGTACTGAATTCATCCCGGACTACAACCACCTATCTCACGGTCGTGAGGCGTGGTTATAGCTGAAATTTTACCGCGATTTCGCTGGGAGCGGGTGCAATTTTTCATATTAGCACCCGCTCCCCGTTGTAATCTGATTCGACTCAGCTTTGAAATGAGTCGAAAAAATCTTAATAGTCTTTTGGAGCGTGAATCATGAGTTGAAATTTTCGACACCGAATAAAGTTTAAAATTGAGTTGCATTTATTGAACCCGACTCAGCAGATCAAATTAATTAGAGCTGTATCCATACTTGTATATCAAAGCGCTCCTCTGCACGGAGAAAAATGCATAGTCGGGCAGAACATAATTTTATAGTCTGTTTAAATATCCACAGATGATTCATACTCACTATCAGGATAATTAAATCGACACTCCAGAGTGTCAATCAGAAGTGGCTGCGGCACGACCCCTACCGAACGCTGAGCGAACATAACCGACACCCGAAACGCATTTTTGGATCGACTGACGTTCGGCGTCACGTTTCAGGGCCGCATTTATCATTGACGTCGCTCTAGGCTACCCAGTGAAAAGGCCGCCCTTTGTGATTGTTAATTTCCCTAAGATGCAATGCACTAAGTAAATAAAAAGGTTAGTAAAAAAACTACAAAATTGTAAAGATACTTATATTATAACTTTATTAATTTGTTAAAATAATGTTAACAATACATTCGTAATATACTGATTACAAAAAATACTTGTCGCACTTTTCTTTCTTCAAACTCCGTAATAATATTTTCATAGTGTATTGTTTGCAGAAAAGAAGCTTCGATGAAGAGAATTGCAATATAATTTAATCTGTCTTCGCATACACTCGATCGCAAACAGTTTTTTACTCTAGTTAAGGCTGAGAATGAACTTTCTGCTAAACAGTTCGATATAAGAATGGATAGGTATATGCGAAGCTATGTTCACATTAGGATACACGACCATGCGCCCTTTTTTATACAACATGGTAGATGGATCAGTTGCTGAGTTTTTTCCAATTCCAACTGATATCAAGTGCGCCAACTGCGGCCAACCAGTGCATGGCTCCAACGCAAGCGCAGTAGCAACAGTCGATGATAGACAATCGAATTAAAGTTGAGTGCAGAAATATATAATATTCGTATATTTTAATATATATTACCTTCTAATATAAAATTTTATGCAATTTACTATGTATAATATAATTTCTATTCCCTAAAGTTAAAAAAATTTCTCGACACTGCTCGTTTGCCGTATTACAAAACATTTTTAATTAGTCTAAACCACTTTTTAATATTTTTACATGTTTGAAAAGTGGATAAAAGGGAAGAACATGGTGGAGAGTGAGTTAGATTGTTTTCGTTTTAATTTCAAATGTCAAATTCGATACTTTCCAGGGATTAAGGACAAAGGTGTCACTTATCAATCAGTGCGTATTCTGAAAATTTTCGACCGAAAACTTTCTCAAAATTTCATAATTCGTTGATAAAGAAACAAGACTTGCGAGATTTGTGATACGCATTTATATTGTTTTCTCAATTCTCCAGTGTTAAAAATGTTTCAATTCTGTGCCGTGACACCGTTTCCTTTGCCTCTCGTGTTCAAAGTATTATGTTGTCAAAGTTTTTGTGCATATGCAATCATGTCTCAGGCATCTTACTCTTCAAAAATAATAAAGATACTTTCAGACTTGATGGATTTCATATTAATTTTCATGTTTTCCGTGTTTCATTTATTAATTTGAATTTCCGTCTCTCGTCTCTCTTACTTTCATGAATATATATGTAGGCAGGAGAATGAAACAGACAATAAAGTTTACCCCCTGATATGATTAAGTTAACCCTCCGGGATAAGCAAGCTAAAATTCCTGGGATAATCTGGTTCAAACTCCAGGATCGTCAATTTTACCCACTGATGATAAGCTACACCATCTAGGGGGAATATAGTAGGCCTGGCACTCTGACTGTTCAGTATCTGTATATGAAAATAAGATTTATTCATCAATGTTGAATAAAACTAATTGTTGCAAATCATAACGTTATTGAATGATTCGCATGCAATCTTTTAGAATAAAAAAGAATGCCCACTGCGCGGGCATATTGTCATCGCGCGCGGCTCGCTGCGTGTGGAACTTTCAGTGCGCCTAGGGCGCCCGACTGTCGTTTCTCACGCTTCGCGCTCGATAGTATATTTCTCTCGCGCTTCGCGCTTGATAATTTATTTAACCCGCGCTACGCGCTCGGTCTCTGTACTTTCCCCTTGTTTGTGCAGAGACCTTTTAAAGATAAATATTAAAGCATCTATAACTGTAATTTGGTGATTGTGAATTCTCTTGTTTTTCAATCTCCTTCGGCTTTAACGAACACATTCACGTGTCTCGTGCTTCGCACTCAATTTTGTCCAAAATGCAAACTTTTCTACATTAGGTTCAACTCTATTATATCAAATGTATATTCTATTTATTTCTGTACCTTAGCCTGGGATTGCTAATTCAGATATTGCAAAATGAAGTACAAATTTAATTTATCATGATAACTTTAATATTTGTTTCTTATTTTGCATTAAATTTTATCCTGAACGACCCTGAAAAATGCATCATTTCAATAAATTTATATTATTAACATTCATAATATGCATTGGCATTGAAACAAACGTATTTGCATTGTCTTGTTTTTATGATTTAAAAAAGTGCTCATCCTATACAAAAAACAGTTTTGTTACTAAACCTTTTATTGCAACTTATGTATCGTTTTCCATATATTTAATTTTTTTAAATGTTATTTTTTGTGATTAGAAACCAAAAATACGCATCCTAGCGTAAAGTGGTTCTAAGAAAAATTGTATAACAAAAGTTTAAAAAAAATTTGTAGATCATTTTTGGTTGAACAACTTTTGTCTGCTAATGCTTCTTTAAAAAAATTATTCATGACAAATTATTATAGTTCCTTTTTGTGCGAGAAACTTTTGTCGATTTATTTTTTTCTCATAGCTTCTGTCGTTTGTTCAAAAATGTAATTCTCTCATTTTTTAAATTTTATTTTCTAAGATTAAAACAAAAACTACGCATGCGATATAAATGGAGCAAAAATGTGGAGAAAAACTGTGAATGTAGCGTTATTCTACATGGAAAAACCAAACAGAATCGACCCCTCAGACCTCCTAATTAGATCGTTTATTCGTTTTACAGTAATTTGAAGTTTTTCAATTACAGTAATTTAATCGAAAATCGACATTTTTATTTCATTCAAGTTCAAATGCTACCAAGTATTATTTACAATAATGAGATACATGTTTTCGATGTATTTTTTGCAGTAAAACACGATGGTGTTATTAGTTTTACTCTACCAGCCATCTACAAAGCGCTAATGGCTAATAGTTTTTCGCCAACCGGCCGCACTGCCCGCGTAGCGCATAGGCGCAGCTTTTTTATTTTCATCAAGTTCAAGTACAACCAAACGTTATTTTCAAAAGTAGGACACATGTTTTCCATATATTTTTCTCGTAGAGCATGATGGTGTTATTGGTTTCTACGTTGGAATTACCTAAAATGCGCTAGAGGCGAAAAATCATCAAAAACACGGCTTTTCTTCTTACGATACACTACAAAACACGCTTCTAGCGCTTTCTAGTCAATTTTGATAATGAAACCAATAATATTATCGTCTTCTACGAGCAAAAATACACCAAAAACATATACCATACTTTTGAAAATAATGTTTGGTTGCTGTCAGTCCGGCTGATAGTCGCAATTTAATTGAATTTCATAAATAATTAAAAATAAAAATTCACTATAACTTATCAAGCGTACTTCTACTTTGAATAAATATGTACATGAGTGTGTACGAATAATATAAATTGTATATACACATAAGCGAGTAGGAGCAAGTTTAAACAAATCTTACGGATTTGTTTAAACTTTGACCATAGGTTCTTTGGAATGTTATCTAAACGTTTGCGAAATTTAAAAAATATTGTCCTCTCCTGAGCTGAGATAATTAAGATCAAAGTTGAACTCATATACACGTAAAGCCTATCCCAAGCATAGGAAAATGTTTCATTTATAACTCTAACTCGTAAAATATTCTTACCGTTTTTTTCAAAAACTAAT
>CAKNWT010319079.1:0-12022 GCA_932066315.1 Andricus coriarius
ATATACCCCCCGCCCTTTATAATGCCTTATACACTTCCCTTTCTCACTTTTCTCATATTAACTCACTGATCCCCGGTTAGAACCGAGTCAGTCACGCTTACTCTACAAGGGATTTGGCTTAATGGTATAATAATAATATAATAGGCAAAAAATAATAGGCAATATGTAATAGAGGCGGCCACCTTCAACACTCGCGGCCGCTCTGTAAGGATGACAGTGGTAAAAGATGAACTCCAAAATATACCATGCTCCTAATTTTGTACCTACTATAACATCGTCGCAAAAGATTTTAAAGTCATTAGAC
This sequence comes from Andricus coriarius, assembly GCA_932066315.1. Taxonomy (NCBI): domain Eukaryota; kingdom Metazoa; phylum Arthropoda; class Insecta; order Hymenoptera; family Cynipidae; genus Andricus; species Andricus coriarius. Next base: position 305 of record CAKNWT010319079.1, read on the forward strand.
ATTTGACTTAGTCGGTGGCTGATTAAGAAAAACCGGGTTCACCCGACAACAATTAAAAAAAAACAATAATAAAGAGTTTGCCACGTTGTGTTCGCACCTTTTTATGTTGTCTCCACGAGTGAGTACCTTTTTATTTGGTTTTTCCGAAATAGAACCCTTTGATTTGGATATGGCCATATATGTAAATCCTATAGGACGTATCAATTTTCTGAAAGAGTTCTATCCGGCTCGAAGGACTACTTGCACTTCTGAAGCGTAAAATTCTAATCGGTTTCCTCGAAGATCTTTTTTCCGATCATTGAGACAAAAGTAACTATATCAAGTTGCATCTGATTCTTAAAATATATATGGTAATGAATCAAATAACTAATCAAGCTAAAGAAATAGCAAGTCTAATTTCCATGAGTGTAGCTATTAGAAGGCGACATGGAAAATGATATATGTATCCGTTGAGCGTCTGGAGTTAAAAATTGCGATTTAATTGACGACGAAATTGCCACTGTTTGTTTTAATTACGACATAAAGTCAGTCAGAGCAGGAGTTTTTTTATTGCGGTTCCAGGGAAGGGGGCTGAAGTTCGCCGGACTGAAACCCAAAGACAGTCATAAATATAATACGAGCGTTGCACGTGGGCGCACGGAATAAAATAAAATAAAGTAGGCAAGTCGAATCCTCATCGGACCCACAACGTAGCCTGTCAAAACACGAGAGATTCGCACCACGTCGTCACGTTAATACGATAGCAGGGAGTGAGCTTCAGCGTGTAACGATGGCGTACCCCACGTGACCAATCAACGTGTTTCTTTGGTGAGGCCACCGCGTCCGGCCATGAAGTTGGAAGCTCGAAGCAGTCCAAGCTCGATCTCACAGAGGAAGGAGGAAATAAGAAATATCCTAATCAGCATGCGTCCCGTCCAGCCAATTAGAAATACTCTGTTTTACCGACTGTCACGAAGAATCGCGTATTGAGTTGTATCGGCCGAGTTATGTTCGCTTCGTTAGTCGGATCCCTGGAGCTGGAACGTCCCTTCTCTTCTATACGGCATTGCTGTATGGGCCGGTGCTTGATTTACGGCCAACCGAGTCAACGGACTCCTTGGTAGTAAGAGAGACTGCTAATAGTCTCTCCATGGCCTGGCTGCCCCGCAAATATTCCGCTCTCTAATTGGAATTGATTAGGAAGGCCCCGGTTTGCTGCGGAATAAAGACGGAATTGCTGACCGACCGACCAACCGACCGAACAACCAACCAGATAGTGAACCAACCACCGGCCGCGTTAGTCCTGGTGGCTTCACCAAGAATCGAAGGCGGACGTCCCCAAGCTTGTTGCTCAGCTTCCCCCCTAATGACATGCGAGAAAAGAGCATCTCGCCTCGGACGTCGCATGGACTTTTCCTCAGACAGACTCTTCCCTTCCTTTCCCGCCGGGGATGATTTGACCGTAAATCCCAGTAGTTGTCGTCTGCTTTTTCTCTTTCAGAGAAGAGTACTGAATCTTTAATGCTAGAAACAGACACGCGGCTTCAGACTTCCAGACTCAACCCATAAAATCCACACCCTCTCATCTAAAGACTCGCTTCCGAAGAGATTGTTCAATTGCCATTCTAATGCCAGTGATATATGTCTTCTTTTTTTGCCCCCACAAGAATACAACAAGATTCTTAACACTAGGTACAGACGAGTTGATGATGAACTTTTACTTCTATCCTATTTTAAATCTAATTTGTTTTTATGCTGTCTCCTATGCCTTAAGTGTTTTTCGCAAAGCATTCAAAAGCCCTTCAAATGTCTTTCTTTTGTCTATATAATCCATAATCCATAGAAAGCAATCATTTCTAATTATTACTTTCAACGGTCCTGTGGGCCGGATAGAAACTGTTAAGATAAAATGTAGTAAAATACTACAGAACTATTTTGATGCCAGGTGACTAACTCCCTTAATTTCTCCTTTCCAGTTGTGTCAGCTGTTTCTTTTATAACACGAATAAAATCTTGACTAAACACAGCGATACTTTATGGCGAATGAATTCGGCGAATCCAATTCTAATATCCTGCGAAAATATTAATATCGCTGCGTGCATACGTATTCAGTTATCGTGGGGTACAATAGTCGTTATTCAAATTTCGCCGCCGCTGCATTTTATGCCGGACCGAGGTGGCCCGAAAGGGCGGCGTGCGTATACGAGGCCGAAGATCGTGAATCGAGATTTCGAGGGAATTCGACGTTGAATCCCAATACGTGTCGAGGGTCTTTCGAATTTAAAATTCTAATCTTATGATTTGTGGCGGTTGCCTGATACTTCTGACGGCGACTGTACCAGGAATGACTCCATTAGCTGGACTTTGCCTAAAGCCGCTCCAGCCGATTGCACTCCTAGTTTTAAAAGAGACCTTCCTTTGTTTGCTTTTCACACTAGTAAGCTCTCAAACGCGAGGCTCCTACATTACATGAATTGTGGATCGATTACTATTTGCAAATCGATTAAAAGAGAAGGTACCACGAAGAAGGAATAATTTGATCGCATGCCATTTCCATTAGGCGTCAGATCAGTTCATGATTTTTTGCCCATTTCATCCGAAACGCCCCTCGTTAAAGCAATCCACGAATAGTCGAAACGATTTCGAATCCCTTATTTATTTTAATTGGATTGTTATTTCTGACTTTTGTGTGGCAAAGTTTGATTTGGGCATTGAAGAGTTAGAGCAGTTCTCGGCACATCTGTTTAGGGGCGGATCGAGCCTTCTTTCTCATTAAGTAGAAATGATTTAAGGGAGGGGCACTGGAGCAGTAATTCCTATCGTCTACTTTCCGTGTTTTGGATACGTCACTGCACAAATTTTAAATGAGATACAAAAGGATAAAAATGTTTTGTGAAATAGAATTTAAGCTCTCTTTGACGTCGATCCCACTTTACGGTTTACTTTGACGCTTAATTTTCTGTGTCGTTTGTAAACTAAATTGTCGGTATAGAGGGAATTAAAGACACTGAAAATTGAATCCTTAGGGTCTACTAAAAGACGAATATATATCTGCGTATTGTTAGTGCTGCCTTAATTAAACCTACTTAATTTTCTTTGAGGTCCGCGCCAATGCTCCTCGTAATTAGTACGGGCGCGCATGCCGCTCCTCCTTAGGCTCGCCGGTAACTCCTTTTGTTTGTCTTTCTTCTCTCTTCTCTTTCCATCCCATTATACTCTACTTTACCTCCGTTTCCTCTCCTTCCCGCAAACGGAAATCGTATTTGCGAGACACTCTTCTTGGCATTCTTCATCGTGATACGGAACGTAACGCGATAAAACATCAATCGTCGGTGTTGCAATGTGCCATTAACATTTTTAGAATTGACGTCGTTCCTCGGAATAAAACCACTGTTTTATCACGGGAGCCGTAATTTATTATAAATTAAAGTGGTTAATATTTGACATTAGTTTATTCAGGTTTCAGTCTTCAATATACAGTGAAAATAATTGGAGATCACGCCATATTTTACGTTTTAATACAATATTTTTTCTTATGTGCTAAGGTCCAGATTATGTAATAATTTTAAATTCATAATTATCCAATTTTTGAAGTCTAAAAATTTTACATTTCAATTTTTGAGACATTAATACGAAGAGACATAAGAAGCCATAGAAATACGAGAGCTTGCATAAAAAAATGCATGGACGTGAAGGAAGCTAGAATAGTATGCCAGGACAGAAAAATGTGGCGACAAATAGTTTATACAAAGAATGTGAGTAGAGTGAATGACGCCTGAAACAAAGACCTTGGATACTAATGGGCCCAAGTGGGGAACCACGCATAGGAATTTTGTGAGGCTCTTCACGTGGGGTGATCGCTAGAGAGATTGATCAGCAACCTGGGTCGGAGCAGTGTGACGGAACGAACGTGTCATTTGAATGAATAACACGAAAATTCTAGATCAATCTAAAATATCTATACCTTACACCTATATACCTATCTACCTTATACCTATCTACCTTATGCCTATATACCCATCCACACACTACTACTTTCCAACCGAGCAATTCACGCCTACCCCGAAAGGGAAATGGCTTAATGGTATAATGAAAAATAATAACTGTTCACATTTTTTGAATTGAAAAAGTTTAATATGTAAAGTTATGTACGCGCTCTACTTAATAATTTTGAACTTTCTACATATCACATTTAAAGTCTAGAGCACTTAAATATTTAAGATTTAAATAGCAGAATTTTGAATAATTCAAGTTTGAGGAATGAAAATGTCGAATTTTTCGATTTCTACCGTTTTAAACTTGAAATTTAATCAATTTCAACAAATAAGATTTCAAGTTGAATTTTCTAAATTTTCTTCTAAAAGTGATTAGTTTCTAATTTGAACGCATCGAACGCATATGAAGCCTAGAGTTTAAACGTGTTAAATTTAGAACATTTGAATTTGAGATTGGTCAATACTTTAACAATTTCATTAAAAAAATCCGCAAGTTATTACGATTTGAAAAACTAATGTTCAACATTGAAATTGATCCAACTCATAATGGCTAAAAATGATTGAATTTTGAAGGCTAAAATTTGAATATGGCGACTTAAGGCTTTAAATCTGAAGTTACTCAATTGAAATGTTTAAATTTGAAAAAGTGCAGAAACTGCTAGGTGCGAAAAAAACAATTTGATGAAAAATATTAATATTTTTTAATTTTTTAATATGGGAAATGTTTAATCAGAAATCTGTTCATACTTTCAACTTGTGCTTCTCATTCATTTTAAAAGTTTTAATTTTCAAAACCTTACGCTTTAAGAGTCATTAACTTCGAAACCTTTCAAAATTGAATGTTCAATTTTAAGATTAAATTTGTAGTTCTTACAATCATATTGACATTTTTGTTTATTTAAAACTTTTCCGAATTGAAATTGATTGATTTTTAACAATTGTTTTGATGCAGTTTGTATTCGATCGTTTTCAATAATAATTTGTTTAGGATAAGGACGGGCAGCGCCGACCGGTGAGACAAATACGACTTTGCTTATAACATCGCTATTATTTACCAATTTTAATTCTACTTTGCATTAAATAAATCTATTTTATTAAAGAAATAGTGTGACTTACTAAAAGCTTGAAGATTCACGTTGTAAAAGAAAAATTATGCAGAAAACAGTTTTGACAACGAAAGAATGGAAGATTCGCCGGCAAAAATATAAAGTTATCAACATTAATGGCAATACTTACAGTATGAAAATTTGTTATTTTGACAAATAAAATAATATCACATTAATTTATTATAATCATTGAACGTAATTCAAGTCCAAAGTATCTTAAATATCGTAAATAATTGAGGCCTCACCAGGGGGGCAAGCCCGACGAAAATAATAGTTCAAAAGTTCTTAGGTTATGATAAGTGATCGGTAATGTACAAGAGCCACTTATCTTCTGGGCTGCATGCAAGAAACTATTGAATATTATTATTTTCAATCCGGTCGGTACGGTAGAAACCGTTGCCCGTAGCCGTATCTAGTGAAATGTCAACGAATAAGAGGTTATATTACAGCTATTACTATTTTGATTAAAAATAACTTATTCTTCTTGCTGGATATGTTTAAAGGTAATTTTTCCAGTACATCAAATACCACAGACGCGAACCATTATGTATTCCCATCTTCAAATGATTTGATTTTTATAAAAATCTGCGGTCGGCTTTGCCCTCCGGTGTGGGGCAAAGCCGACGAAATACAGCTTGTTAGAAATAATTAAATTATTAAATCAATGATTTATTCATGTAATAATTACTTATAGAAATATGATATACAATAATTTAGGACTCGAAATGAAAAAAAAAATCAATCAATTCTACATCTTATTAACTTCAAAAAAATCATTGCACCATTGATTAAAAATGTTTTAGAAAGGCAAAGAAAATTATTTATCTACTCCTAGGATCAATATTAAAAAAATTATTCATAAAGTTAACACAAAACCAACATACAGGATTGAAAATTTTCAAACAAAAATAAAAATCTTAAGAAACCCTTAAGTGAGGGCGCTTGCCGCCCGCTTCACGAATTGATGTTATATAATATTTTTCATTTTAAAATGGTTCCAATTTAAATTAAAGTCAAGGCCAAAAGTCGAGGCCCCTAATTTCTTTCGATTCCAACTCGTTAAAAAAATCTCTGAAGTGTTTAATAAAAAGCATCTGAAAGCTTAAAGTATTTCGAATTAAACGATATGATCACTTTCATCCTAAACCATTTTTTCAATAGTTAGAGGGCAAAACATCCCAAAAAACAGGGTTTTTCAACCTCCTTCTTCCAGTGACCAGTGCCGAATTTCACCTGATCCCACGAAGCGGTCGACGTTAAGAATAATCTGAAAAAATTCACAGATATTCTTTCAACATTCTTAAATGCAATACAGTTTTGAAATTCTGAAATATTCAATAATTCTTTTTTTACAGGTATTTATTTACAAATACATTATCTTGAGAAGGAACGAAGATGAGAAGTCGTTCAAGTGCTCCAAATGTGCACTTTTGTGATGCGAGTGCACTGGAATAATTAAATTTATAATAAAATCAGTGTTACGCAAAAAATATCATTTTGAATATTTCTTGCCTTCAATCAGTATTGGTGCGCGGCACAGTGGGATAAGTGGTAGAAAAAAGTACCCTTTCGATGAAACGAGCATTTCTGTTGTCACATCTATTGAGCGGAGTCTGCTTGCTTCTGAAGTTTCTATTGTCATTGAAAGGATACTTTTTTAAACCACTTGTCCCACTGTTCCGCCCACATGATAAGACTGATTAAAGTCAGAAATATTCAAAATTATATTTTTCGCGTAACAATGATTTTATCATAAATTTAATTATTCCATTGCACTTGCATAACAACACTGCACATTTGGAGCCATTAAACGGCTTCCTATCTTCATTCGTTCTTAAGATAAAGTATTCGTAAATAAATCTCCGTAAATATAAATTATTGAATATTTTAGAATTTTCAAAAATGTATTGCGTTAAAGAATGTTGGAAAAATATCTGTGAATTTTTTCAGATTTTTCCTAACGTCGACCGTTTTCTGAGTACAGATGAAAGTCGACGCTTACAAAAGGAGGCCGAAGACCCCTGATTTTTTGATGTTTTTACCTTAAATGACAAACATTTTTTAGGATAAAAGTGATCATATCGTTTAATTTGGCAAACTTTAAGCTTTCAGAAGTCTTTTTATTAAACAATTCAAACATTTTTTTGAACAATTTGCAATCGAAAGAACTGAGGGGCCTTGACTTTTGGCCCCGACTTTAGTTTAATTGTAAACGCGTTGAAATTGAAACTTTTGAATTTTAAATTATTTCGAATATTAAATTCCTCAATATGCAAACATTTTCAAATAAAATTTTTTTAACTGATATAGACTTGGCAGCTTATCTTATACTTTTTAATCAAGATACGGGGTATAGGGAATAGCCGCCAAGTACAAAAAAAGCTGCCAAGAATCCTTATCTGGAGTAACATTTATTTGGACCCTTTTTTCATTGTCGGTGCAATTCTGAACTGATTTATGAAACTTGGCAGTTAAATGATCAACCATAACAGCGCCAAATTTTAACGAGAAGTCAGTAGCAACAGATTTACAATAAATTTGCTGAAAATTTCGTTATCTTTAATAGTCTTTAAGGAAATAAAGTAAAATTATTTTTTCTTCAATCGATGTTGCATTATGATAAAGGAAAAAGATTCTAGAAAATAAAATATATTTCTATAAAATCTTGTAGAAAATGAAGTATCGGTGAAGCTCTGTGAACCTGTAGCAACCTTTTCTATTTTGAATCAAATTTCAAAAATACAATACAAATTTCAATTGAATATTATGCTACCATTAAGTTGAATTAAGGAATAAATCAAAATAATTATTCGAATGATTTTTAACGAAAATGATCCAAACAACAGGGTCGTTGCAAAGAAATTATTTTGTGGTTTAAGTTTAACTTAAAATATAAAAATAGATAATCATTTTGACTTTTAAGAAACAATAGTATATTATGCACCTAGGGGGAGAAGAGGGACTTTTCCGAAGAGTGTATATGTTTTCAGTACAAATCGTATAGGTGAGCGCGTAGCGCGAGCCGGAGACGAGTCACAAGTCGAAAAAGTTCCTCTCACCCTTGGCGCATACGATATTTTTTATAACAAATGGATGATTTCAGACATTTCTCAAAATACAGTCATGATTTCAGCCCATATTAGATTTCAAATAAAGGAAGCATGCTCGCAAAGAAATTTTCGGTCATTTATGGTAATTTTACAGGTAAATATGGTAACTTGCCATCAATTGCCGCAAAATTCTGTTACCTTAAACCAAAATTTCCTCATAGTTTTCAGGGTGATTGGGCTGATGATCGTAAAATGCGAGTTCATAGATGTATAATTTTCATTATTCACCCATGACGTGACTATTCACTCCCTAGGGCTGAAATCATGCATGTGTCATAAAATTTTGTATAAGGTTTTTCAATTTCATTCTTAAATCTGTACATTTTTAAATATGCAAATAAAGTCACTACATTGTAGAATTTCTCGGCACGGCGCGCACCGCCAAGAAATCTGTCAACCGTTTCGACTTTTTTGATTTGAGATTCGGAAGTTAGCCAATAAGGCCATTAAAATCAACCTGCACTTTTCTTCTCTAATTGGTCAAAGCAATTCAACGACTCAAGGCCCTTGTAATATTAAAAATATTACTCGTTTATTTTGTATTGTACCCGAAATAAAGTATTTAAACCGAATTTTCTTACACCAATGTAAAGAGTAGGTAATTTATTATTGAAAAATGCAATTGTTGTAAATCATGTAACGACCTTATTAATTTAATTTGTTCAGTGTAGTAAATATATTTCGTTCCTTCAAATATTCAAAATGATACAGTATATTCATTTTTTTCATACAAATCTCTCCTTGACACTAGAAAATATTCCATTACTTTTCTTTATTAAGGGAGTCTTGATCAATTGTATTTCAAGCAATAACTGTCACTTGAATATTTTCCGAATATGCGCACGACTTTCTCCCTTATGTGATCACTTATTTTGAAGTTCGGTTCATAAATCCAGTATAAAGTCTTGTCGCTTGATAAAGTAATAACGGAAGGAGAGATTTGGGAAGCCTCGCTCGTTGATATATTTAAGCTCAGCAAGTTTCGTCGTATTGACGGAGCGCGTCTCTTGCAACATTGTAACGTAATGGCGGGGATTGAAAATTCAAATACCGCCGCCATTAAACTGAATAACGAGGAGCTGCAGCCGTTCGAAATATGAACACGGGTATGATTTGCGGCCTCGTAAACCCGTTCATAACGAATAATAATGTCACCACGGTGGCGACGACAACGGCGGTGGCGGCGGCGGTTGCCACCCGCCAGGAGGTGTTACTGCTGAAAATCCACCTACAATATCGCCCAAGACTTTTTTTCATGTCTCATAACGCCTTACCCGCTGAAATTAAATAATAAAATATTCTCCATCTCCCCGAAAGTCGTTCGCTTCGCTCCTTTTCGTCGCCTGCAGTCGCCCAGCTTATTTCCGCTAAGACATTGCCCGCAAATCAAGCGATGAATTATTCGAATGACTCGCAGGTGTTTTACGCTCCACCAAACCAAAAGGAATTAAGTTGAAAGTAATGCCTTGCGATTCAAATACGATTCAATTCCATATATATGTGTGTAATGTATGCTGACTAGATTTATGTCGATATAGCGTCATAGCGATCAGATTTTTTAACTTATTTATTTAACATTCTCATAATGACGTAAAAAGTTTATTCTAATTCAACAAAATTTGATTTAATATTTTAGTATGCTCAGGAGACTCAAGATTAATTCACTTTTATAATTATTTGTAAAATCTTGGAAGGATGGTCGATATATGTGGATCACAAAATAAATTAAGACATATGTTTTATCATGAATATAACTTTTAAGATTTTTTTAGGTCTTTTACAATTTTCTAAAATTACAGACTCATTTTAATAATATGTTGGGAGAATATGTGAAATTTTTATTATCAACCATAACAAATTTTCATTTCGACTTGCATTCCAAAACTTATTTTTAATTGTGTATTTGGTAAATGATTACTGAGACACAGAAGGAGAACACGTCTATCTGGTAAAAAAATATTTTTATTTTGAGTCGTTCTACTCGTTTTTCAGATAGCTTTTATTTTAAAAAGTAAGGCCAATCGGATAAGTTAAAAAAATGTATAATTACTGTAATTTGCATATTGGAATTGATTTGAACGAATTCACAGAAAAAACTGGGGGTAATCTCGGCATGTAAAAAAAAAAATATATCAGTGAGGGCAAAAGTAAAAAAACAGTGATCTTTGATTTTACCCTTACCGATCTTTATTTTTTTACAAAATTAAAAATAAATAGAAATTCATATTGAGAACTCACTAAATATGAATTAGGGAAATTTGACTAACAATTTCCGTCAACTGCGGGGTAAGTATGGATCAAAATTTGTGATTTTTTTAGATCGTGCTTCGCCAAAAATAAAAAACTGTATTCGATTTTTTTGTACCATAAGTAACTGTTTTTAAGATTCTTCTAAATATATCCTGCAAATTTCATTTTGAAAAAATTCTCCTTCGAAGACTGGATCGTATGGAAATCTGTGTTTGGGCATTACAGAGTAATAATAAAAATATTTTAATTTTTTAATTATTTTTGTAAGAGTAAAGTACTTGAATAAACAGAATTGAAATGTTTATTTTTTTAACTTTTCTTTTTTTTAACAAATATTGCAGTGTATTCCCAGGAATAGTTCAGATGAAAATGGTGTAATAATTTTTTCTTCTAAGTTTAGGGGAATTAATGATCTCTTAAACCTATAGAATTTCAAATATTTATTTATTTTACGTTATAGATTAATTATTTGTGATAGGTATGTACTGAAAAAATAAAATTTTGCAACTTATAGGAAGGAGAACCTTTTAAGTGTATGTAATGCTTATATATTTTTTCATCAACTTAATATTATTGGTAATATAGTTTTTGAACGACAAAATTGTTCCATTTCCAACGAATTTCATATTTTTTTAGGCTACGTTTGCACCGATTTATAATCAAAATTTTCCTATCTTTCACTTTCCAATACCTAAATATTTATGAAAAACATCATTTTTATAAAATTAAATTTGTACAAGATAACAATACATAATAATACAAGATAACTAGGAATTAAAAAGTTAGGGCTGTATGTACACTTTCATCTTAGTACACCGAATAAACGATATTCTAATTTTAATAATTTCCCACTAAGTTTAAGAATATTTCCAACCTAAATAGGCGCCAAGAATATATTCTTAATGTACGATGGAGGCCCTCTTACCTTAAGAGACACAATATTAATATATACGTATTAATAATACGCAAATATTCCGCAAATTGTCTTTACAATTGCCAAATATTGTTTAATAATAATAAATATATATATAATAAATATATAAATAATATATTAATATTCTTTGTAGGATCTTAATATAGCCACTATCCGTACTGCGTTTTCCAGTTGCCCACGATAAACCTAGAAAATTCAAATAAAAATCCAAGCCGGAAATTAAAACAAGATCCATATCAACCGGTAATATAATATATATATAGTATAATAAAAAAGGGAACAGTTCACGAGCACAATTTCTTGTCTAATTTTAAGAATATATATTCTTGTCTAATTTTAAGAAT
>CAKNWT010319081.1:0-11082 GCA_932066315.1 Andricus coriarius
GTGCTCGCAACCTGAAAGCAAAAAAGTTGATACCCAAGTCTAACCTGTCAACAATTTATTTCACCCCGTACCAAATGGAACTTCTCATGAAAACACGTACAATATATTATTAATAAAAATTAAGAGAATTATTCATCAGGCAATTTTTAAACCAAGATTTTGACGAATCGAATGAACAAGTGAAAAAATAGTGAAAGCAATTTAATTTCCTAAAAAATGATAATCTGCCAGCGGACAAATTTTACATCTCTATGTCAAAAACACATTTTTTTAAATTAAACAATAGCAAGTTGGTGGTAGAAAGGCTGATTATAAAACTCGTTTTTAATATTGCTACTCATAAAAAAAACTACAGAACTTTTGCTTAAAAATCAGGTATTTTCCCCATCGTTCAGTTCGTACTGGTATTCGCCTCGTACTGGTTTCCCCTACATTACGAAAAGAAATAAGATGAACCATAAAAAGTTACAATTCACTTTATCCGAGTTTTTCATTCAAATTAGGAAAATAATTTTTAGAACCAAGTACCTAATAAGGTTGAAAATTATATAGGCTCTGGGTACGAGAAATTCATTGTTTAAGCCAAACTCGCATTAAGGCACTGTCCTGAATGATCACCGGAAATTTATCTACCTGAAAATACGAGAGATGTATAATAACAAATTATTTGTAGACCCTTAAATAAAAAGTTTTTAAAATTTATTAAGTTGGATTAACTCACAATTACAGATTTGTCCCATTTAATGTTGAATTCGGTGGGAATAAACTCGTTCTTAGCTGGCAATTTAAAATCTGAATTGAAACCAGCATTACTCCATTTTTCTATAACATCTGAAGAAATTTTTTCTTTTCTGAATTTCGTCTTATACCAAGGTTCGATTTCAGTGGCAATGTATTCGAAAGCCTTCGCTATAACATGAACCCTACTATTCTGTGGAGTGAAATTACTGATAACTTGATTAATAAGTTCTGGCTTCCACTCACGACGATTAGTTAGGACTTCTTCAATTGGGTATTTCCCTAAACGTTTTGCCATTTTTTCCACGTAACAGGGAAGGGACGATATTATCTCCGCGAAACGAAAATTAATGTTCCTTATCTTATTCATTTCCTGAAACATTTTTTCTTTTATTTAAATTAAATTATTGTTTTCTAATAGTTTTAAATAAGATTCATTAAAATATATTAAACTGATTAAAAAAATCTGAATATATTATTACATTAAAAATCCACTCTTGAGGTCCTTCTTCTTTAAGCATATTGATATACTGAAAAGTCAAGTTTATTATGTCATCAATGTGGTTCAAGTCCTCTTCTGTGAGAAAAAAGCTGATGGAGAAAAATTTGAAACCTCTATTTCTATCACCAAGTCTATAAGTGATACTAGATAAATCATTGCTCCAGCCGTTGGCTTTTAGAGAGTAATTTAGCGATCCTTCTCCTTCGCGATTTATCAAATTAAATAGATAAGGTACAGCCTAAAAAGAATAATAATTTATTCTCTCGAGATGTGAGTATAATTTGGGAACCATAATCATTTAAGGAATAAATAAAATTCCGCACGAAAAACGTTGGATGAACACTCTTTTATCAACCCAATAGGCAAGTTCTTTACTAATTATTGTTTCTTTTTTAAGATGCTTACTGCTTACATAATAATACCCTTCCAGCTGCGGGCAAGCAAGCAGATAATCAAGAAATCATCAAAGTATGTTCGAACATGATTTCCTGGACCGAGGAAAAAAATGAAATTAAATATTTTGAAAATAACTGTTATTCTTTTTGACACTAGTTAATTATATTCAACTTCACTGATTAGCACTGTATCGATTGTGGCGTTTCGTGGACAAGAAAGAATAAAAAGAACAAACTATTATTAATATTCGACGTGTGCAAATTACAAGGTTTCATCTAGGAGAAATAAATGAAAAGGTGCTAACTCGTGGAGACCATATGAAACGATGCTACAGAGTAGCATAGCATAAGATAATCCTTAATAACTCTTTACCATAGTTGGCTGCATTTAGTTTGAGTTTTATTCTTGTACTCCAGGTTATTGGAGCGGTATGAGTGGTAGAAACAAGGCCATAAAATTTTCTAATTAAAATGCGCACAGTGTATCCGGCAAGAGTGGAGAGATTGAATCTCTCCTCTTTCAGAATGATTTGCATCTCCTGTGCATTACGGAGACCTGACTTACTGAGGGGCTTAGTTTTGAGATTCCGGGGTATCTGACGTACAGGTCGTATCGTCGGTATGGGCGCGTGGGGGGATTAGTTTTCGTTCTTGTCAAGAACGAATTTTCTATTGACAGGATAGACACAGATGGCCCCTGGTCTGGAGACATGAGACATGGTGGGCTACCCTTTCCTCCTCCTTGGGAAAAATGGTGGTTGCGGCCGTGTATGCGCCTCCTGAAGCTGGGATCCGATATGATGCCTGGTTGTTCCTGTTTGGGAAAGTATGCGAGTATGGAAGGATGCTACTATGTGGGGATTTCAATGCCCACTCTCCCATGTGTGGCTCCCCTAATCCTAACTATTCGGGCAGATAGCTGTGCGCGGCTATCTTTGACTCTGGATTGGTTCCTTTCAATGACTCGGAGCCTATCTTCTAGTCGCCCTACGGTTCTTTTTACAACAATTTCGACCGTGTCTTCTGCGAGCCTGTATTGATCCCGATTGCCTCGTGCAGGGTGGGATGCAATTCATACTCATTTGTCCACGTTCCGGTGTTTTGCAGATTCGATGCGACTCCTCTTCTAGCGAAATCTGCCTCCAACCGATTTAATGTCCAATCTTTGGAATGGTCTCTCTTTAATCGAAAGATAGAGGAATTGGTTTCGGCTCTGTGTGAGGCCCTGATGGATGGTGAGAGCCCGAGTTCGATTTATGAGAGATTTATAAACGTGGTTTTCGAGTCTTTGAAGGCTAATGGTGCTTTTCGTGCCTCTTCCAGGGGAACCGATAAGACGAGGCAGCCTCTTTGGTAGAATAAGGAGTGTGAGATGGCTCGGGGTAGGAGGAGTGCTGCGCGGAAAAGATTCCTGGCCAATCAGACGTGGGAGCTAAAGGCAGAATATAAAGCCGTTGACAATGAGGTCAAACGGTTTATCCGCGATGTGAAGTACAATGCTTTCCGTGCTTTCTGTGAATCTATCGAATCTATCTCACGTAATTACAGACCCGAATTCTCCAGTGATCAGGGAGCTGCGTGAGGATTTGGTGCGCCCGTATATTCCTGAAATAGAGATGCAATCGATCAGAAACGTTGATGAGTCGGATCTTATGAACAGGGACTTCTCTCTCACAAGGTGCTGAGATTTATTTAAGACTTGTTCAATGCCATGTTCAGGGAGTCCTCGTTTCCAGAGTGTTGGCGTGATACCCTAGTCCATTTTATCCCGAACAGAGGGGGGGGGGGGGAAGGCTTACGCCCGATCTCCTTGACATCCACCTTCTGCAAGCTGTTTGAAAGACTGGTACAGAAGAGACTGGAATATCTTGAGGAGCATCACAGCTGGCTTCCGGGTTTCCAGTATGAATTCAGGAGAGGGAGGTCTTCAATAGATTGTGTGGGATCTGTGGTGACAGACATCATGGCGGTCCTCGGGCAGGGCAAGGCAACTCTTGCTCTGGCCCTGTACATCAAGGGCGCTTTCAATTCCGTCCTCCCTGGTGCCCTAATTGACGTCGTTTCCTTTTTGATCTGCAAGTGGAAGTTATACTTCTCGTCGGACGGCAGCGACCCAAAGATCTGTGGGGTTGGGGTCCCTCAGGGGGTGTCCTCTCCCTGCTTCTTTTTGGGGTCGCGCTGAGACTCTTGCGAAATTTCCTGCCGGACGGGGTTGAAGTTGCTATGTACGCGGATGATGTCTTGTTGTATGCCACCATAGATAGCATCCGAGAGGCTCAGGACTTGATGCTTCGTGTTGTTTGATTGCTCTCTCCAAGGCTGAGAAGGTTGGGGCTATCTATCTCGATACCCAAGTGTCAACTATGTCTTTTCTCAAGAGCTAGCTCTTGGGCTGACCTGGGGAGATTTTCCTGACTCTTAGAGATGTAGTTATTCCTTGTTAATCTACGCTCAAATATTTGGAACGATCAATATCTTGTGGGTCATTGCCAGATTAACCTGGGGCGTGTTTCCCTTCTTACTTCTTACTGTTCATAGGGGACTTGTCAGAGCTTGCTTGGAATGGGAGGCTCCTCACTTTCTGCGTGCGAACAAGACATCGCTCGAGAAGCTTGATCGAGTTCAATATGCCTCTTTCCAAGTTGCCCTGGGCTGCGTGAGCTCTGCACCCATGTCTATTTGGCTTGTGGAGGTAGGGGAAGTTTCCCTCTCTTTGAGAAGATCCCCCTTGCGAATAGGTTCATTCTTAGAAACTTTTGCTGCAGTGGCAAGCCTCTTGTCAACAAACTAACATTGCTTGCAGAATTGGCTAGGGGTAAGATATTCAGGGTGCGTGCGGAGGGTTGCGGCCTGATTGATGCCTTTATTTGGATGACTCTATTCACCTCATCGGTGGAGGCCTCACAGAGACTATCCTATTTTGATGGGGAATGGGTAGACTTGTCGGTGGGAGTCATCTTGGATCTGGAGTCTGGGGCAGCATTCGGGGATCCGATTTCCTCGCGACTTTTTGTTTGAGGAATTCGCGGGCTCGCACTCAGGATCTACACCGATTGGTCGGTGAATCCGAGGTTGAGGTCGGCAAGTTGTGGCATCTTTGTGTTGAGAGACTTCGCATTCTCACTGAAGGCCAAGCTATATGGCATATTTTATATCCTGAAGCATGTCATCGAGGGGGAATGTCAGGACTCTGTCATCTTTACAGATTCCCGGTCTGCCCTTGTTCATATGAGGGACAGACTATTTGACCATTCGGGGCATCCTCTTGCTCGATTTATAGGGAATTGGATGGCTTCAGCTGAACGTTTGGGGGTCTCCATTAGCATTGTATGGGTGCCAGCGTACGTCGGTATCACAGGGAACGAATTAGCGGACGAAATCGCCAGGATGGTTTCTAGACTTCCGGTTATTAATTTTGAGTGGAATTCCTGTTATTGATCTTCGTATGGTCTGCCAGCGTGATTTTCAGGATTGGGCTCTCCTTTTTTGGCCTTATGGGAGGATGGGGGGTCTCGTGGGCGGAGTATTTTGGGCATGTGAATGTTAAGACACCTAGGCCATGGTTCCGGGGTATCAGTCTTCCGAAACGGCATGTTAATCTCCTCTCCAGATTAGGATCTACGCATATATGTACGGGGGATCACTTTGCCCGGATGGGGTGGAGCCTACCGGTGGGCTGCGAGTGTGGCGCCGGGGTCAGAAGCCTGGATCATCTCCTTTATCGGTTCCCCCGGCTTTGCTGCGGGCAGGTCCGAGTTTTTCCGACACATTAATCGGAGATTCCCGGATCTGTCCTCAGTAGAACAGTTAAATATTAACGAGATCATATTCAATCCTACTGTTGAATCGGTTGGCGAGCTGGGGCGTTTTTGCACCTTTTCATTTTGTCTCACCGAGATGGAACCTTGTCATTTGGGCACGTGGATATGTTCATCCAACGCGATTTGTGCGGATGCTTCAAATATGCTTTCATCTGATCGAACATGATCATCCGAATCTGGAATGGGAAAATGGAAATACAGTGTCCTAATTTCGCTTACTGGTACAATATACCATTTACACAGGAAATGTTCCTCGGTAAATGGATGTTGGATACATTTTGATACTTAAACGTGTTTATTCGGCACGTCAGCAAATATTTTCACAACCATTTTTTCCATATCGTCCAAATTCTCTGTAAAAATAATACATTTTGCCTCACGTTTTGCAAGGTTATTGAGGGCGCGTAAGGCGCGCGGGGGTTAGTCTCGCGCTCGTTTTCCTACTTTTAATCTTTAATGTTGTGGATCCGCTGATGAAAATTCAAATTGATAATAACGGTGTTCTTCACTCGCTAAATTTTTCTCGTTCTCAGAATAAACAGTTTTTACTTCTCGTTCTATTGCGGATGCAGTAAAATGTTAATGAAGCGATTGTGAAAAGCGATCTAAAGCTTCTTGGATATTATTGGGATTTATTTCGAAGCTATAATTCGATTTATCGAGAGACGTTATTCCTGTGCATTCGCCTGCGTGTTGGGAGAGATACATGGCGAAGTCATTTTCCTCTGGATATTTTTGCGATCCAAGGAACAACATGTGCTCACACAAATGAGCAAGTCCTGGCAATTCCGGTGGATCGTACAAGGTGCCTGGAAAAAATAGAATTCCTAATATTAAAAAAGTTTTAATAATTCATCGAAATACGGCATGGCTATAGAAGTTACTATTATTTGTCCACACTCTTATTTGTTATAAAGTGGCTTAATAGGCTTTATAGCTTGAGCGTAAGAGGGGCCCCTTTCGGGATCCCCGCCCGTTTATAAACTATTTGTTATAAAAATAAAATACATGGACTAAAAATAAAAAAACTCATTTTAACTTATAACAATGCAAAATTTAGCATTTTTCGACTTACTATACTCACCAACATTAACATTTAAAGATGCAGCACTTTTATCTGTAAATGGGTCACTGATTAGAAGCACCTTCATTTGATTACTCAAAATTAGGCCCCTATAATTCCTTTTGTCATTTGGCGATTTGATGACATTATCAAATCGTGCATATACTGAATCTAGAGTTTTTAATGAAGCTGGACTGAAAAAAAGCAATCATTGAAGAAGTTTTGGAATGTAGAATTAAATAACGATATTTTTACAATATAGTTTCAAGACTTTCATTTATTCTTTTGACTGTATCTTAATAAATTAATTTGATTGTGCAATATTAAAATATACTAGAATCTTCCTCCTGGTAATTGGCTTGAATGGAATACTAAGATTAAAAATGTCAGATTTGAACGCAAAAGTGAACATGATTGTTTTTCTTTTTTATAAAGTGAGTGTTAACCAATAAAATAATTTAGTTTTATGCAGGGTCAGTCCACTGACTTTCGTCTGAAACGTGTTGCGAGCGTATTTTTTAAAAATCTGTCTATTTGGAATAAGAAATTTTTGTCTATTTAGAGTTGATTTAATATCTAAGAACTTTATATATTATGTATATTTTAGTTTTAAACTGTATTAGATGGTGCACGAGTGTAGTTAAAATGGGGTTTTTCATGTACTTTTGAAAATCGTTTAACAAGCAAAATATATATTTAAATTAAACCTAGCAACGATATAATGATTAAGTGGCCTTTTAATTTTTTATTATATCACTTTATAGTCAACTTTGAAAAGAAGCCAAAGCTATTTTGACAGTGAGCATAAAAAATCTAATATTTTGCAGATTATAAAAACGTTCCTGCGAAGAAAAAAAACTATATTTAACATTAAAATGTTGAAACTTACCATGAGTAATGTGCGTACAATTTTTCATCTGAATCCATTTGATACTTATCCAAAAATAATTTTCTTCATAATAAAAATAATCACTTTGGGTAAATAACAAATTGGGACCTCAAATTATTTGTACGTATAATTCAAACTAACTTGACTGTCAACCTATTGTAAAATAACCCACATAAATCTAATTTTTATAAGTAATTTATTTTTAAATATAAGCAAAACACCTTCGTCAAATTTTAAGAGTGAGTAACTCATAGTGAAACTTAATTATGTGCAAAGCCTCTGCATTTTTTGAGGTGCCATGAGAGTGGGAAGTGCATTTTCTGGCAAATTTGTAATTTTCCCCTAAAGCGATTTTATTGATAAAAAAAATAATTTTTTACAAATATCAGGTTAAAAATTTAACTTAGATGGTTGAAAATTCAATTTCATGCTTGAAAATTCAACTAATTAGTTGAAAATTGAACTATTTTGTTAAACTTTCTTTTTTTAAGATTCACCACTTTGGATGAAAAGGACCCCACACCAAATGTACAGTAAATAGCTTTTTGTAAAAAATTCTAAATCTAATTTTTTTTGTATTTTGGAACCTGCAGAACAAAAATACGCAAGAAGAAACTAAGAAAAATGGACAGTTTTTAGACAATCACTTGTCAAAGTTTCAATTCTTACATGTATTTTAATAGTGTTTTCATACCTTAAATATCCAAGTATGGAAATAATAATTTCTTAGTAACTAAAATCACTAGAGATTTTTTATTCAACTACTATGGTATGAAATCACTTTCAAATACGCAGAGGAAGCATGCATAGCAAGAATATGTATTTGAATTAATTTTAAGGGATGTTTTAACATCCCTTTAACATTGAAACCAGGAAATTGGCATTCCTAATGAACAAAAACGCAAGAAATGTTCTGATTAAAATATCAGGGTAGGAAATGACTTCAAAATAAGTACAAGATCGGTTTACTTACTAGGATATATCTCTGAATTTACTTCAAGGGTCGTTTTATTATCCCTTGAACACTGAATCCGGAATATCGACATTTCTTAATAACTAAAATCACACAAGGTTTTCTGATTAATCTATGAGGATAGGAAATCATATTAAAGTAAGTAGGGAAGGTGTAGACGACAAGGATATGTCTTTAAATTTTTTTAAAGGGTTGTTTAATCATCCCTTAAGTAGAGAAGCAGAGAAATTACAATTTCGTAAGGGATAAATCACCAAAGATTTTTTTGTATTAATAGTCAGGCCTACAAAATCACTTTAAAGCATACATAGGAAGCGTCTTTTAGCAGGATTTGCATTAGAATTTATTGTCAGCGTAGTTTAATCATCCCTTAGTTATTAGAACAAGGAAATCGCTTTATCCCCTATAAAATATCGATTTCCTTGTTTCGATAATTAAGGGATGTTTAAACTACCCTGATAATAAATTTAAACGCCGCTATTGCAAAGAAACGCTTTTTATGTATGTTTTAAAGTGATTTTGTTGGCCAATGTATTAATAAAAAAATCTTTGGTGCTTTATCCGGTATAAAATATCGATTTCCTTGTTTTAAAAATTAAGGGATGACTAAACTACCCTGACAATAAATTCGAATGCAAATCCTGCTAAAAGACGCTTCCTGTCTATGTTTTAAAGTGATTTTGTAGGCCTGACTATTAATACAAAAAAACTTTGGTGATTTATCCCTTACGAAATGTTAATTTCTCTGCTTCTCTAGTTAGGGATGATCAAACGACCCTTTACAAAAATTCAAAGACATATACTTGTCGTCTACACCCTCCCTTCTTACTTTAATATGATTTCCTACCCTCATAGATTAATCAGAGAACCTTGTGTGATTTTAGTTATTAAGAAATGTCGATATTCCGGATTCAGTGTTCAAGGTATAATAAAACCACTCTTGAAGTAAATTCAGAGATATATCCTAGTAAGTAAACGTATCTTGTACTTATTTTGAAGTAATTTCCTACCCTGATATTTTAATCAGAACATCTCTTGTGTTTTCGTTAATTAAGGAATGCCATTTTCCTGGTTTCAATGTTTAAGGGATGTTAAAACATCCATTAAAATAAATTCAAACACATATTTTTTCTATGCACGCATCCTCTACTTACTTGAAAGCGATTTCATGTTGTGGCAGTTGAATAAAAAATCTCTAGAGATTTTAGTTACTAAGAAATTATGATTTCCATACTTGGATGTTTAAGTCATAAAAACACCCCCAAAACATGCTGTATACCCAAAAAATCGTTAATCTTTCTAGTTCGTGGGTATGAACCTTTTTTCGGTAAGTCTGATCGTCAAAATGTAAAACTCTTAGCCAAATCTAAGTCAAATATAGCCAAGTCTAAAAACTGTCCATTTTTCTTACTTTTTTCTTTCGAATTTTTGCTCTGCAGGTTCGAAAATACAAAAAAAATTAGATTTCGAATTTTTTACGACAAGCCATTTACTGTAAATTTGGTGCGGGGTCTTTTAACTATTTTGTTGAAATTTTTGTTATTAAAAATTATGTTTGTTTATCTCAAAATGTAACTTTTTTATTTTTGTTTGAAAATTTCCCTTTTATAAGTTGAACATTTAACTATTTAGTAGAAAATTAATGCGATTTGTTGAAAATTCGTCCGTTTGCTGGGTAGAGAACTCATCCTTTTGATTGATAATTCAACTATTTGGTTGAAAATTCTTTTTTTCCCTTGGAAGTTCAACTATCCAATAGGTTGTTAAGGTAACTGTTTGATTAAAAATATCTTTTTTTTTCTTAACAAATTTGTTTCTTTTTTTGGTTTAAAATTCTTCGTTTTTGGTAGAAAATATTTTTTGGTTGAAAATTCAAATATTTTGTTGAAAATGCGATATATTTCTTCGACTGGAAATTTTAGAAATTTCAAGTGTTTCTTATTGAATTCAATATGATATTTACATTAATTTTATTTTAAAAAATTTATTCCACTAATCTCGTGAAAAATTAGCCTATTTCTCCTGTTTTGAGAGCATTTTTAACTGTAAAGTCTGATATTTTAATATGGAACAGGGGGGGGCTAAAATAGACCAAAATTGGTAACATAGTTGATGCGTGGTTTATGGATGGCTCCTAAGGTTATGTCTGAAATTGTTAAACGCTGTAAAGCGACATTGAAATTAATTGCATTTTGCCCTTTTTCTATTACGGCTGGTGAAATTGTGACATGAACAAGATACTCTTATTTAATTGCAAATCGTAATTTTGATATGTAATCCCATTTCTTTCAAGTCATTTTTGCCGCATTTCCACATTTAACTGATTGAAATTAATTGATTGAATTCATTGATTTTGAAAATTATCAAAATCATGCAAGAATCAGTATCATGCAAGAAAAACTCATTAAAAAGGGAAGATGAACATTTAACTTGTTGAGATTCGGATTCTACGTGAAATTTTGGGTTAGAAGGTCACGGAGTAATTGCAATAGTTTTTCTTGAAACGATAAAAACTTTTAAAAAATGTAATACCTATCGACAACGTGCGCTGAAGGCGACTCCAAGCGCATCCATAATCATTTAAGGAGTACTGCTTAAACGATGATGGATTCTTGATTATGGACGCTTGATGTCGCCCTCAGCCCACGTTGTCTATAGGTATTATATTACATTCTCATTCATGAGAGTGTAATGTATTCGT
>CAKNWT010319082.1:0-11703 GCA_932066315.1 Andricus coriarius
AGCCGAATGTATCCAAGTTGTCCAAGTCCATAGCCAAGTACTATAGGTGAAAGCGGCCAGCCAGGAGGCGACCTGACTTCGGCATATAGAGGAGGCTCCTGAGGAGAAGTCCGGCCATGTGAATGTTGTCTGTCAGAAGAAGAACCAGGGTTACGTTCGCTATTGGGATTCCATTCGGTCTTTAGTGAATCGTTATTTGCTGAAGCTTTAATGTAGTTTTCGGGGAAGATTGGGTAAGATTCACCCACTGGACATTCTCGGATTTCATCTCGGGTTAAAATATCAACTGTTTCGCTTATCATATTCAATCTAATTCTCGATTTAAGAGTATTTGTTGTATATATTCCACGAAGAATACCGCTATACTCTAATATAGCAAAAATATCACCATTGGATGCTGATAATACAATATGTTCCTGGTTTGGCATGGGAATATATTTATTTTTTTCTATTCGTAATCTAATTGGATAACCAGCAGGAAAAACGTATCTTCGAAATTCGAATCGTAGATGCTGATTTGTGCGGGGAATAAGCCGAATGTATCCAAGTTGTCCAAGTTCGCATCCAAGTATTTTAGGACAAGGAGACCTACCAGGAGGCGACCTATCCCTTGCACGAAGAAGTTGCTCGTCAGGAGCCTGAGGTATACGACGAGACGGAGAAGAGCGACATTGGACCGCTCGGGGAGTATCAAGGCTGCCTCTGTTTGACTGCAAACTTAATTCTGTGGAAGGAAATATAGGATTCATGTTTTTTGTTAAACAAACTTAAAAAGAGCTTGATACTTTATTCGCGTTTTCGGTATAAAATACTTTAAAATCATAAGTAAATCATTATGTAAGAAAAGTTTTTCCATAAAAATGTTAGGTTACAAATTGTTGAGGCTTACTGTGTCTGAATCTAACGTAACTTATTGTTTTGTTTTCATTTTTGGAATTTATTCTGAATTCGTTACAAATCACCTGGAGTTCTAATCAACTTTACGGAATTCTTTTAAATTCAAAAGAAGATACGTCCGATTATTATTAATGCACGTTAGTGATTTGTATATAATTTTAGTACCAACATTTTTATCCCTTGATTGAAAATTCACCTCTTTGTCCGTAAGACCAACTGTTTGGTGTAAAATAAGAAAATTAATTTTTTTATGTTCTACTATCGGGCCGAAACTGCATCTTCATTAGTTGAAAATGATCTTGTTGTTCTATACTGAGCTTTTCAGTTTAATATTTCATTTATCCTCGAATAAATCTATCTTTGTAGGTAGAGCATTCAACTTTTTGGTTAAAAATCTATTGTATTGATAAAATGTAATTTCTTTATTTCAAGCCGACCTTAAGAGCCGCTTTCGCTTCGTTCACTCCTCAGTTCCGTCTCGTTTTCTTGGGCCTAATCCTCGGTTTGTCTTGTCACATTCTTCCTCATCCCGTCTCATCGTTCCTCGTTCTGATCTCGGTTTGTCCGAGGAATGCGACAAATGTGCGCTAGTGGATCGGACAGCTTGCGGGAGCCTTATTTTGCCACTCTACACGCTAATGTGAATTAGTGTTCTTTAATGAACAGTTAAAGTCGAAATATGATAACATATTATACTTTTTGGTCCATCACTGATAAATTTGATATTAAATACGAATATTTTATGATTTTTTCAAACATTGAATTTCACACTGTATGTTATTTCGTTCGTATTAAAAATTTGTTTTGCCAATTACAACGATAGAATTTATGAAAGAGAAAGTTTAAATGATTGGTATATTTTTAAGTCATTTGGAGTTTAAGGAATTCAGCACTAATTTAATTTTTTATATTTCAAACTAGAATTTTAGAATATTGTTGAGTCTAATGTCTACGTTTGGTAAACAGAATATATTTGTCGGTAAATTTTCAAAATCGAAAGTGCGTACCTCATGACGTGTATATCTTAGGGTTTGGCTGTGTCCAAATAAAATAAAAAAGTTATTTAATCGCAGAGTTGTGGAAAAATCGTAAATGTTATTATTGTTTTTTGATGTGTATAATATGCACAATTTTTACAATTTTTTGATAATTTCTAGTTAATTTCATATAGGAAAAATTTAATCTCTTATGGAGTCCTGAAAATGAAAAAAAAAGATATCAGCGCTAAAATTTATGAATAATTTTTGTAGCATGAAAAAACTTTCTTGTGTTCAAAATGTACTTCCAAAATATTGATGAAATCAGATCATTGATAATGACGAGTTAATTTCATTTTCAGGTGCTTATACAAAAAATGATTTTCCCTACAGAAACTCAAAAAAATATATCTGAAATCATATTACATTTTAAAGGATTTTAAAAGATTTTACAGAAATTTTAAAATTTCACATAGATTTTGCATATACTAAAAGGCTTTCTGAAATTTACCAAAATTTTGAAATATGTTAAGATATTACAAACATTTCAAATATAATAATTTTGCATTTCTGTTCTATTATTCTGTTGTTATAATTTAAAAAATAAATTATTAATAAAAGCAACGCCAAATACTAATAGAGTGAAAGGAAATCTTCGAAAAAATCGTAACAGATTTGTGTTTGATACAAAATTAATCAGTAATGGCTAACACGTATCCCACATAATTATACGTAATTGATTATTAAATAATTACTATTTTTGTTAGCAATATTAAATTCTTTGTCAATCTTACGTAAAAATGAATTGAATTTTTTTTTAAATAAAAAAATGCAGTCGGACATGCACATAGGTCTAAGTATAGGTTTTTCTTCCGGCGACGTGGACCAAGTCCCGAGAAGACGCCCAGTTTATCGGGAAGTGTGGTATGGGGGTATATTATGTAATCAGATTTCTGCTTAAACTATTCATTGAAGAACGCTAATTAGTATTAGCGCGTCAGAGTGGCAATAGAACGCTCCGGCGAGCTGTCCGCTCTGCTAGCGCACATGTGTCGCATTGCTCGGAAAATCCAAGGCAAGGAACGGCAAAGGACGTCACGAGACGAGGAAAAATGAGACGAGGAACGCCGAGACAGCTGGTATGTCTCGTCCCTTCTTGGGGATTTCTCGCTGGGCGGCAAGACAAATGTGACGCCATAATTTTCGACTACATAAATATACAAATGGGAATTATATGAATATAAGGTGGAAAGGGTGACTTTGTGTTCACTTCGCAGGCCTAATAAATTGCCGTATTCGTTCGTGTATTATATAAAATATAACAAAAATGATAGATATAATATATAAGTTATTCACCAATAGAATCAATGATGGCCGCCACAGTGAAAACGAAAGTATATACCATCCTCATTT
This sequence comes from Andricus coriarius, assembly GCA_932066315.1. Taxonomy (NCBI): domain Eukaryota; kingdom Metazoa; phylum Arthropoda; class Insecta; order Hymenoptera; family Cynipidae; genus Andricus; species Andricus coriarius. The sequence goes on from CAKNWT010319082.1 coordinate 3,288, forward strand.
TCACAATGCAGAGAAAAAACTGATTAATGCTTCAGTGAATAAGTGGGTTAACAAATTTAACTAAAGAATATTTCGTTGCATCATCAGAGCACAAATATATACTTAAGTAGTCGCTATCTCACACATACGTCAGATGCCGACGTTATTAGTTTCAAGATTGTTTTTTAAAAAGGAAAGTTCCTTGAATCATTGAAAACTACAGAGAAAAGTCAATGTGAAATAAAGAACACACAATAACATGATGAAATACGTGTGCTTTATTTTGTACTGTCTCAATCAAATCCAATATTCTAAACAAAAAATAATAGAATCTTACAGTTTTCAAGGTTTTTACGATGAATTATAAAAAAGTATACACGTAATAAGTGTGAGTAACGGAAAATGACCTACTTAAACACATAAGATTTTAAAAGAAGTGTACCCTAGTTTAAAAAAAAAAATAAAACCATTATCGACTTTATGTCAAAATCCTGTTCAAACATAAAAAGTTGATTCCTTCAAAGAAAACTTGGGAAACGGTACCGGGCTAGGATCGTGTGACTTTTTAGACCTACATAAAAAAGATCGACTTTTTGAAGCCTAATGTTGAAATACTTTGTCAAAAATTAGTTTTAATAATTGAAGATCCACGTGTTTAGGTGAAAATTAATCATTTTTAGTTAACATTTTACCAATTTGGTTCTAAATTAATATATTTTGTTTTGAATTCCCCCTTTTTTCGTAGTAAACTCATCTTTTTTATTAAAAATTCGAATACACGCTCATAAGTTTAACTACTTTGTTGAAATTTTATTTGCTCAATTGTGTAGAAAATTCTAGTTTTTTCGACTTTTGGAAACTATGCGCCTCGATATGTATTCAGGATTATTTTATCTCTGATCTGGTACCCTAATATTCGTTACGGACAGAGGTTTTTCAGATCGATTTCGTTGAGACAAGAAAGTACTGATTAGTGAGCGACATAGTAAAAGCGATTCGAAAAAACCGCGATTTTCTACATCATGACATTCGTAAATTGTGCAAATAATTCCAAAAAATTATATCTTTGAATGATTTAATAAAAAAAAAAAATTTTTTTGTTTAAACAAGAATAATTTTTTGAACAATTTTAAATCTAAATAATATTTGGCAGATGTTATAAGCATAAATAGATGATAACGTCCGAGTTTTTAAATTTTCAAATAATATAAATTTCGATATTAAAACGATTTCTTTGGACAGACTTTACCTTCAACGAAGTCATATCTTGAGGCACTTAAGCACACTCTTTCAAGGGAATTCTGATTCTCAAATAAAAGTTTTCTACAAAAGTCAAAGAGAGTTAAGGATAAACTTGCAAGCTCTCAGAGGATTCCAGTCTGTCGAGATCAGAGTTTAATAGATGATCTCTGTAAGTGTCGAGTATAAATTCTTTGGCTTAGCTTCAGAAAATTGGCATCCAATGAGGACCACATATTCCTTAACCCGCACTGGTCAAAAAAGTGTTTCAATTGCAGAAATTAATTATATTCGGGTTTTGAATCTTTCTCGTCAGATAAGCCAATTAATCTTTGAAGGCACGTTTTAGGAAGTCTCCCCTCTGTCATGTCAAAGATTCTTTCCAGCCAATTCAAATCCTCCTTCAAGTAATCATATGAATGTAGTCTGGAGCCGGTCTCAATCCTGACCGCATAATTAGGGCTGTAAGGAGGGACAGCCAGTATCCTCTTATGAAAATTCGATTGAATTTTCTCAACTGACTCATGAGACCACAAGCCACAGACTGCCATAGCATAGGAAAGGACGCTAAGACAAAGGCTGCGAAACAGCACACTCTTAGTGTCCCAAGAGTCAGACTTCCACGAGAAGAGGATCCTGAGGACTGCACCCATAGCCGCATTTGAGGCAATTATTCTTGTGTCACTAGCTTTGGCGAATCGCCTCGAGCTAGACAAAGTGGTGCCTAGATAGTCATGCGATCGCACGATCTCCAAAAGTTCACCCTTGTAACGGAAGTTATAATCTTGACTAATGTTGCCTTTATGAAAAATCAGAACCTTTGATTTACTTTCATTAATGAAAAGAACATTTTCTTCGCAGTATTGACCAATTATATTTATGTTCCTCTGAAGGTCAACTGGAGAAGCTGTTATTACCAAAATATCATCCACGTAAGCCAAAAATAATAATGCCTTAAAATAATTAACCGTAATTCTTTGGCTCCATGATTTATTAAGTATTCCTCAAGATCACTTAGGAATAAAGCCGATAATATCGGGCTCAAACTTTCACCCTGGAGGAGGCCTAAGGCTGCCTCTACCGGAGTGGTGTTTCCTTTAGTTGAACTTATGGAAACAGTAACTTTCTGATACAGGTTAGAAATAATTTTTAAAATTTTGGTGCTGACGCCCTTCTTCAGGAATTTTTTCCAAAGGTGGTGATGGTTAATAGAGGGAAAGGCCCTTTTAAAGTCAACATACTCAGCCCACTTGGAGAGGCTAGACAGCAAAACTTGCGTGAAAATCTTAGTTATATAGTTAACAAGGGCAATTTCTCTATAATTTGAGGGATCTGTTTTGGAGCCTTTTTTGTTTATCATAAAAAGATGAATTTTGGCCCGAATAGATGGGACTTCTTCTTCCCTCCAGATCATGCCAAACAAGCTCTGGAAGTACAGGAGCCGATTCTCAAGGAGATACTTATAAAATTCATTACTAATTGAATTCTTCCAGGAGCCTTGTTTAATTTACATTTTTTCAAACTTTCTCGAATTTCATTTTTGGTAACATCCGAATCCAAAAGAGTATAAGAGACTTCGAACCAGCAGATATCTAACGCAGTACGAGGTGGAGATAATGCATTGGCAAATTCTTGCTACTCCGCTAAGCTAATATGACCTACAGTGGAGGCTGGAAATCTAAAATTGTTAACCGCCTTCTGGAATGTCACGGAACTGTTAGCCGAAGCCAGGTCATTTAGGCGAGAACTCTCAAACTCCTTACGCTTCCTATCAATCACAGCGTGATTGACCGAGAACCCTGATTCTTTACACTTTTTTAAATCCGACTTTAACATGCGGGAAAAATAGGAACATTCATCATCGTACTACAAATTCTTAATTGTAAGGTTACAGGTTTATCAGCAGGAAAAACGTATCTTCAAAATTCGAATCGTAGGTTCTGATTTGTGCGGGGAATATGCCGAATGTATCCAAGTTGTCCAAGTGTATATCCAAGTACTATAGGTGAACGAGGCGTACCAGGAGGCTTGACTGCAAACTTAATTCTGTGAAAAGAGATAGAGGATTAATGTTTCTTGTTGAACGAACTTCAAAAAGAGGTTGATACTTTATTCTCGTTTTTGGCATAAAATACTTCAAAATCATAAGTAAAGGATTCTGTAAGAAAAGTTGTGGCATAAAAATGGCAGGTTGAATATGGTTGAGGCTTACTGTGTTTGAATTTAACACAACTCAGTGTTATGTTTTTATTTTTGGAATTTATTCTGAATTCGTTAAAAATCTCCTGGTGTTCTTATAAAATGCATGGAATTCTTTTGAATTCAAAAGAACATAAGCCCGGTTATTAATGCAAGTTAGTCACTTCTAGATAATTTCACTACCAAAATATTTCTCTAGTGATTGTAAGTTCAACTCTTTGTTCGTAAGACCAACTGTTTGGTGAAAAATCAAAAAATTAATTTCTTTATGTTCTACTATCTGGCCGATGCTGCATCTTCATTAGTTGAAAATTATCTTGTTGTTCTGTATTGAGCTTTTCAGTTTGATATTTCAACTATCCTAGGATAAATTCATCTTTGTAGGTTGAACATTCAAGTATTTGGTTAAAAATTGTATTGTATTGCTAAAAAGTAATTTCTTTGTTTTAAGCCGACCTTAAGAGCCGCTTTTCAAGTTCATTCCTCGATTCCGCCCGTTTTTCTCGATCCTATTCCTCGGTTTGTCACGTCACATTTTTCCTCATCCCGTCTCATCCTTCCTCGGTCTCGTCTCGGTTTTTCCGAGGAGTTTGACCACTCTGACACGCTAAGGCTAATTAGCGTTTTTTAATGAATAGTTAAAGTCAAAATATGATTACATATTATACTTTTTTGTCCATTACTGATAAATTTGATATTAAATACGAATATGTTACGATTTTTTCAAAGATTTAACTTCACCCTGTATGTTATTTTGTTCGCATTAAAAATTTATTTTGCGAACTATAACGATAAAATTTATAAAAGAGAAAGGTAAAGAGATTGACATATTTTTAAGTCATTTGGAGTTTAAAGAATTTAGCGCTAATTTAATTTTTCATATTTCAAACTAGAATTTAAATATATTGTGGTATCTAATGTCTACGTTTGGTAAATAGAATACATTTGGCGGGATATTTACAAAATTTAAAGTGCGTACCTACTTGAATCACTTTGACTACTAAATATTGTTTAATTTTTATGAAATTCAAATGTATAATAAGTCACAAATAAGACAGTAATAAGACGTATATGAATGCATATGATCAGTACACAATCGATTTTAAAATTCGCTCCTGCGAAATGCATGTATGTATATTTGTATATTCATTTATGCATATTTGAATATTCATGTATGCGTATTTGTATATTCATGTACATGTCAAAAATTTCATAATTTGGAAATGCCTTAGCACTGAAAAGTTTGGCTGAGTCAAGATAAAATAAAAAAGTTCTTTAATCGCAGAGTTGGAGAAAAAACCGTGAATGTTATTATTGTTTTTTAATCTCCATAATATCCTGAAAATGAAAAAAAATAGCAGCTCCAAAATTTATGAATAATTTTTTTAGCATAGAAAAACTTTCTTGTGTTCAAAATGTACTTCCAAAATATTAAAGAAATCAGATCATTGAGAATGACAAGTTACTTTGAAAAATTCAGCGTCTCATCATTTTTAATGATCTGATATTTTCAAATTTTTCAAAAGTACATTTTAAACATGAGAAAGCTTTTCTATGCTAAAAAGATTATGTTCAGAGCTTCTAGACTTTTTTTCATTTTCAGTTGCTCATACAAAAATTAATTTTTCCTACAGAAACTGAAAAAAAATATCTGAAAAATAGCAAAGAATTAGTCATATTACATTTTGAAGCAGCGTTTCCCAAACTTTTTTCGCAGTTTTTAGGGACGGACAGGGCCTCCACCCTACAATTTTTTCACAATACTAGAACTCAAAGCGGATACTTGACTGCCGGCCATGCGGGCGGTTGCACGCTTCGCGCGACCTATTCATTATAAGGATTAGAGCTGGTTTAGAAAAATGAAAATTTGGTCAGATGTTCATAAATTAAACTTTAATTTGCTGAACCATTTTTCTGATATAATTTTAAGAAAATTATCAAAAAGTCCATAAAAATAAAAAAATCGAAAATCGAAAAAGGTGCATGCAAAATTACAAATTGCATGCACATTTTGCATGCACTTAAAGACTTACTTTATTACTGGAAATATTAACCGATTTTCATCAACTTTTTTTTCATTTTCTTAAAATGATATCAGGAAATTGATTCATACAATTAAAATTTAATTCAGTCATGTCTTTATCATTTTAGTTATTGGAACAGGCGTTAATCTTATGAAAATAAAAGGGTCATCCTAGCAGGTACACGAATGTAGCCATCTGCTGACAGCGGGGTGACAGTCAGCAGTAGTTTGGGAATCGCTGTTTTAAAGGATTCCAAAAGATTTTACAGAAATTTTCAAATTGCACATAGATATTGCATAAACTAAAAGGCTTTCTGGAATTCACCAAGATTTTGAAATATTTAAAGATTTCACAAAAATTTCAAATATTGCAATACTTTCAAATTACTACAAAAGATTTTAAGAAGATTTCACAAGTATTTCCAAGAATCCTTAAAGTTTTTAAAAGATTTTAAAAAATTTCACGAAGACTTCAAAGGTTTAGCCAAAATTTTAAAAGATTCCAAAAGAGGTCACAGAAATTTCAAACTTTGACATAGATTTTGCATACTTTAAAAGAGTTCAATGAATTCGCAAACTTTTCCAAATATTTCAAGGATTTCACAAGCATTTCAAATATTTGTTAAATTCCTTAAACTAGAAACGACCTGAAAATCTACCTATCTTTTCCCATTTTTGTTTCATATATTCTGCTTTTATAATTTAAAAAATAAGTATTAATAAGAGCAAAGCAAAATACTAATAGAGTGAAGTTAAATCTTCGTAGTATCCCACATAGCACATTTCCCGAAAAAACCTGGTCTTTTCTTGGGACTTGGTCCACGTGGCCGGATGAAAAGGCAAGGTCTCCGCCTAAATTTTTTTATTTAAGATAGATTGAATTAATTTTGACGTTAATTTGACGAAGAATGTAATATAAAAAAAACAGCGAGCTGGTGCAATGGCGAGCCTAATTCGTTGTCGCAAGTTACCACTGACTTACGTTATGTGCGATTCACTTTTCTTGCAAAGAGGAGTCGCATTTTATGTGCTGCATAGCGGTTTAGTTCTGAACTACGATCCGCGGAAGTCAGAACATTAGTTCCGAACGAAGTCGCTGGGCAGCGCATTAGGTGCGACTGCTTCTTGTCCAGAAATTCTTGATAGCTTTGCTTTCAAAGAATAAATAGTTTAATTATTTATATTTTCTCAGAGATTATAGGAGAAAAATTTGAAAAACAAAATAAAATCATTTGTTACTTTTTCGTATGATGAAGCGACATTTTTATACATAGGGCTAAACCTAGGATAGACCTGGCTTTTTCTTCCGGCCACGTGGACCAAGTCCCAAGAAAAGACCAGGTGTTTTCGGGAAGTGAGCTATGTGGGTATATTATGTAATCAGATTTCTATTTTAACTATTCATTAAAGAACACTAATTAGCATTAGTGCGTCAGAGTGGAAAAAGAACGCTCCCGCGTGCTGTCCGCTCTGCTAGCGCACACATGTCGCATTCCTCGGAAGAACCGAGGCGAGGAACGAAAAAGAACGCCACGAAGCAAGGAACCATGAGACGAGGCAAACCCAGACGAGAAATGCCGATACAGCTGATATGTCTCGTCCCGTCTCGTTCCTATGGATTTCTCGCTCGACGGCAACTCTACTATGACGTCATAATTGTTGACGACATAAATATACAAATAGCCATCATATGAATATAGCGTGGACAGGAGGAAATTGTGTTCGCTCCACAGGCCTGAGAAATTGTCGTATTCATGCATGTATCACATAAAATATAATAGAAATCATAAATATATTATATTAGTTACTCACCAATAGAATTAAAGATGGCCGCCAGATTGAAGACGAAAGTATAGACCATCCTCATTTTCGCAATGTAGAGAAAAAACTTATTAATTCCGGCCGCGGAAGCAGCCTGGTGCCATCTGTTGTCCAAAAGTGGCAATTCCCGAATGATGAATTCCACTTGTTTACATGCGATTGAAAATAAATAAATTTATACTGAAAATAAGGGTTTAACTGTCAGATAACGAGAGTGTGTAGAAAAACTGATGAAATGCCGATTCGGGGAAAAAAACTTTTGCTCGAGTTTATTGAACGGTTTGATCGCAGTTGAGTTTTGAATTTATCTGTCTATGACAGTAGATCTATCGGATTACAAATATCACACAGAGTACTTCAATATTCTTGTTTTTAGAAAAAGGTATTTGGACAAATTATTGTGTTAACTGGATAATTAATATTATATATATTCACACATCTATACGATCTATTATTTTTGTAAAAGTAATGCTAGTTGTCAGATTTTGAGGCTAGAAAATTTAATTATCCCAGAATATTTGTGGAGTATATTTTATTTTAATTTAAATCACATCGAGTATTTTATTAGTAGTCTTGAGTTTTAAGTGAAGATTTTTTTTAACAATTCAATATGTTATGTGAAAAACTTTTTTCTTAGTTTTCTTGATTATAGCAGAAGTGACCCTACACTGAATTTTGCTTATTCCATTCACTTTCATCTCTTGCACCCTCACCACATGAATGACTGTTAAATTTTTCCCCTTATTCAGTGTTTCAGGATGAAAATCAATTGACTGACTTATAGCTTGAAATCCTGTTTTAGTTAAAATATTAATCATCAAACCGCTTCTTGACATCCGACCGGAAATTGCAAAGGTTATGTGCATAAGCAACAACGAAACTAGAACGGTTTTAGCTAGCCCTAGCGGACCGAATGAACGGAACGGATACGCTATAGCGTATCGCTATAGTATCCACATCGTATCCTCTCCGTATCATGCAAGAAAAACTCACTAAAAAGGGAAGATGAACATTTAACTTGTTGAGATTCGGATTCTACGTGAAATTTTGGGTTAGAAGGTCACGGAGTAATTGCAATAGTTTTTCTTGAAACGATAAAAACTTTAAAAAAATATAATACCTATCGACAACGTGGGCTAAAGACGACTTCAAGCG
>CAKNWT010319090.1:0-16691 GCA_932066315.1 Andricus coriarius
TGGAATGCCATATCTTTTTTTACTGATTTCGATTCTACGGTAAAAAGCCAGTAACTTTTGTAGGAAACTTTTTTTTTTTAATTCGTCGTTTTCCACCCCAAAATGCTTTCTGAAGTCTAACTGCGCCGTTGTTCGTTTTTCACGTCAACTCGTGCTTAGTCAGTCAGCTTTCGGAATTTTGAAGTAAAATCTTTAGGGATACACTTCGGAATATTCTTCGACTGATAGAGCAAGAGGAATTTAAAAATTTATTTAAAAAAAAAAATTATTAATTTTTTACTGACGCTCTGCGCCTTTTGGACTTCTCTAACTCCTCAAAGGAACAGTAACATTTCGGAAGGCATTTTTAGGTGGAAAACGACGATTTAGAAAACAAAATTTCCTACAAAAGTTACTTACTTTTTTCCGTAAAATCGAAATCAATTAAGAAAAATATGTCATTTCATTAAAAAAAAAAGGACTTCCGGTCCGAATAGGTCACTTCCGGTGGAAGCCGAAAGTTGAAAATACCTCCAATCGATCGGGCATAGTCCATTTACTATTAGGAGGTACTAAACTTTCAATTTTATTGGGTATTTTAGATTTTAAAAGGGGTGGACGGGTGGTCTGGGACACCCTGTATATAATCAAATGTATGTCATAAGGACAACCGCGGGATTTAGCCGGGAGCGGGTGCTAATGTGAAAAACCGCACCCGCTTCCAGAGAAATTGCAGTAAAATTTCAGCTGTTACCACGTCTCATGACCGTTAGATAGGCGGTCACAGTCTGCGACGAATTCAATACGATGATCCGGCAAAAGTCTTGTGCACCCTGAGGACACGGAGCGACCCAAGGACGACCGCCTTCTGCATCTTCCCTGCAAGCGTATTATTAGCATTTTGCTGACACGCAGGGATGCTTTTCAGGCTATTAACTAGTAAAAGCTTGGCACCTGCAAGGGCGCCGATGATCAGGACGATTAGCTTAACAGAATATTCCGGGTATAACCGTAGCAACTCCCTTATACAATGTCTTTATACCTTCCTTTTCATTATCCTTGGCTATTATGTTTTAGTCAGCTTGTGCCCAAAATTCGATAACGAATATGATTCGCTTCTCGTAGTCAAGAAGAACTATATCAGGCCTTGAGCGCGCAACAGAAACAATTGTCGAGAATATGAAGTGCCAGTATATGCGGTACTTCTCATTTTCAACAATTGACTCTAGTTCCCTATAAACGTTTAGCGGAGCTGTATTAGGGCTAGTGCCGTAAGAGTGACAGATACGGTAATAAGGCACTCTTAGTGTCGCATTGTGCCTTTAGATGTAGGTCGTTCCCGCATGAGTAGGGCAACTTGATAGTATGTGTCCTAGATGCTATCATCGCGAATTTCTTGGTTAAAAATGTGGTGACGGTATGATAGAGTGGAAATTACACCGTCTTGACATAGCAAAATGAAACCCTCCGTGCCTGACTTCAATCCGGGTGATTTAAGGAAAGCAAACGTTAGCTCATACGATATCGACTGATTCTCCACATTTCTGTGGAAGATGAGCATCCTCTTGTCGAGGAGCTGCTCGTGGAAGTTTTTCTCCTGTGCTTTCTCAATCCGGGCCTTCAGGAGTGAGTACTCGAGATGGATAGGATTTGATGCATTTTGCTCACCCTTGATATTGAAGTTAAGGCCGAGTGTTTCAGCAGCCTCCTCCGCTGCTTTGTACATAAATACCCCTTTGCCCACTTCTTCGTGCTTCCTGACCATTTTAAGAAGAGGGTATCGTCCATTTGCGACTATATATGCTATACCCACAATAATCCTGGACTTCGTAGACTTCTCTCCAAAATAGTTCGACCTCCACTGGTCTGCTTAGATAGTCCCTTTTCCGGAGTTATTCGGCATGGTTTCGCAGGGGTTGGCGCGAAAAGTGCGAAAGCTCTAGGTTTTTCTCGCATCACAGAGCTTGCAGTGGTGCCATGTAACCTTCTCGTTCAGGGGATATACTGTTATCGTAGCACTGTAGCAGGTCGTCATTGTGTCGATCCTATCACTTAAAAGTATGGAAAAAATGTCCTATGTTTTGGCATTCATGTTAAGAGGGCTAGGGACACCCGTGGGAATTCTGAGTTGAGTGTGCGAGAGAGACAGAAATATGATAAGCACGCCTAAAAGGATGGAGCTTGTTAGTGAAAAAAAAATTTCGACAGCCAATCAGCGTAGGAATATTTTCAGGAAAAAAGGATACATCGGGAACAAATGTGAAAAAAATTGTCTGCAACAAAGTCATTATCAGGGAATAGTCGGCCTGGGTCAGGCATTGTCTGGAAACCCGTAACCTTGCAGCCGGGGGTAGATTGTCGAGCGGTTTTTTGCCTCGCGCGACCTTCTCATTGTTTGAGATTAGACACTACGGAGAAAAATCCCAAATTTAAACTATAATACTTAATTAAATTTTAATACACTACATTAGTCTCGTTATATTATTGCGAGTAAATCAAAAAAAGATTGAAAAAAATCGGTAAATATTTTCAATCTCAGTTGATCTTCAAAGATTTATTTTCTTTTAAATTATCTTTAAAGATCCCTTCCACGTGAGCCCCACTTGATATCTAGTGAAAAATACACTAGAAAAAAAGCGTTTTGTATTGAAATCTTACTTTTTAATTGTTCAAAAATCGTTACAAACCGAGAAGTTAGTCTTGAAAAGTAGGGTGACTCAATTGTTTCTCAAATTGTAATGAATATTGATGACATTAAAAATATGCTTGGTCAAAGTTACCCTACTTTTGAAGACTAATTACTCGGTTTGTAACGATTGTTTAACAATTAAGAGAGTAAGATTTTAATACAAAACGCTTCTTTTCTGGTACATTGAGAAATTTAATTCCAAATTTTCACTCGATCTCGAGTATATTTCGAACCTGTCCCAATTAAATGTTTCGATTAGACGAAAATTCAAATACAGCATTTTCGACATTTCAAACTTTGTTTCGACTTCTCGCGGCTTTTGTACCTGAAAGTATTGCTAAAAATTATTAGTTACATGGTATGCCTGGATTCGTATAGAAATAAGCTAGAGATTGCATTCATCAAATTTAAATAAATGTTGATGATATTAAAAATATGCTTGGCCAAAGTTGCCCTACGTTCGAAGACTAATTTGTCGGTTGGTAACTATTATTTTAGAATTAAAAAGTATACTTTCAGTAAAAAAAATTTTTTCGGCTATATTGAGAAATAGAATTCCAAATTTTAACTTGATATCAAGTATATTACGAAACTATCCCAATTAAATGTTTTGATTAGACGACAATTGAAGCAGAATATTTTCAACATTTCAAACTTTATTTCGCCTTCTTGCGGCTGTTGTATGTATAAGAAATTCATAAATAAAGAAGGTAGAACGAATATTTCTCAAATTTCAACAAATATTGATGACATCAAAAATATGCTTGATCAAATGCTATCCAAATATTTGCTATTGACATCCGATTGCCAAAATAGGAAACTTGGTTTCTTTTTATTTTTCGATTATTATGTTCAATTTTTATGACAAAAGTGACCCCTAAAAGTATATATCATTCGAATCAGAATTTCAAGAAACATACAAATCCGTTGAACGTCAGTGGCTAAAGAGGAAATTCAGAAATGAAGCGGAGAAGGATTTCTTGAGAGTGGTGCCAGATGTTACAGTAGGCCATACAACTTGCCGGGGTGAGGTAAAGGGTACGCATTGTAGTGAGTACAATGCGTGGGCATGCCTAAAGTTCTCCTCAATATTTGGCCGCCAGGATCGGTAATTACTTGCCTTGAATTCACTCGATGCAGACACTTCGTAGGCCATTGTTTTTTCATATATATTCAATAGAAATTTTTTAATTGGATATATACATTTGTAGATCAAATATCAATCTAGATCGAACATTTCGAAAATTTGCGAAATCATCATTACAAGCCGAGAAATTAGTCTTTAAAAGTAGGTTAACTTTGACCAAGCATATTTTTACTATATCAAATGTTTATAAAAAATTGAAAAAAGCTCGTTGTAGCTCATTATTTTCTGAACGCAGACATACCACACAAGTCATATTTTTCACTATACTTCCTCGGAAAATAGTGGCCGGCGATGACCTTACAAAAGCTCATGTCACCAGCCCTCTTAAGGTGGCAGATAATCGTAAAATGCACAAAATCGTCGATATTTTTACCTATTACAAGCTCAAAATTGGTTATTCCTGATCGCGATAAATAGTAAAAAATGCATATTGTATCCACAGATATATCTGCTAAGAATAGACCAAATTGAAAAATGTCCTGTGTTCGCGCGTTTATGTTAAAGTGACAGATAATCATAAAATTCGCAAAATATAAGAAAATGTTAACTATTGCAAGCTCAAAAATGGTTATTTCCGATCCGGATAAGCAGTAAAAAATGCATATGCTTGGTATGGACCCAATGGAAAAATGCCATGTGTTCGGGCGTTCATGTTCAACTGACATACACTCGTAAAATTCACGAAATCGTAGATATTTTTAATTACTAAAAGCTCAAAAATGTTAATTTCTGGTCCGGATAAGCCGTAAGAAATGCACATTGTTTCGACATATATACCTACTTAGTATAGGCCAAATGGAAAAATGTCATATATTCGCGCGTTCGTGTTAAAGTGAGACTAATAATAGTAAAATTCACGAAATGTTATTTATTTTCAACTATTACAAGATCAAAAATGGTTATTACGTCGCTTTTATTTTGATAGTTTATAAATTTTTAACAGTTTGTGCGGATCAGATATAACCATTTTTGAGCTTTTAATAGTTAAGTATGTCTAATATTTCGGGATTTTTACGATTATCTGTCACTTTAACATGAACGCGCGAACACAGGACATTTTTAAATTTGGTCTACTCTTAGCAGGTATATATGTGGAACCAATATGCATTTTTTACGGCTTACTCGGGTCATCTTCAATTTCATTTTACGTTCAGTGTTATCAATGTATTGAAATTTATTTTTCACAGATGTATGGTGAAAATTTTGAAGTATTTAGATAATTTTTTACAAAATTTTCAAATTGTTTTTTTTCTTCATGTTCTCATGGAAAAAGAACTCATGGCAGAGTGATGCAAAACAAGCACGGTTCGAGGGGCCATTCACTGAGGAATAATGTGATTGCGACTCCGGAATCAGAATCCTGCACTCCCAGAACAGTCACTGGGGAATATCGGCAGTCAACGTAAATGTCAGATATTCTAGTTCTTACTTGAAGCTGTATTCACTCGATTCGGGTTAAGTCAGTTATCGCTTATTTTATTCAGTCACGCGCAAGACGATACATTTACTATCAAAGAAATTTGAAAGTTATTTTCTTTTTGCCTCGTTCTGTATAATATTTTGCATATAATATGACTCTGAATGTGAGAAAATTGTGAATATTTTTGTGACAGAAATTTAATTGTGAAGAGAAATAATATTGAATAGCAGGTAAATACACTGAAAAAATGGTTAGTTGTGACAAAAAGCTCTTTATTAGTAGAGATGGTATGATTTGCGGCAACCACTTCGATGGTAAAAGTAACTAACCAGTTTAGTGCGGCAACAAGTCACCGTTAGTAATCCTACGTAGGTTATATTAGTAACGACAGCAATTCTAGTCACACCAAATAAAGTAGTCACATTTACCACCAACTTATTTTTCAAGAAATAATTGTAGTAAACGTTACAAGTTTTCCTCCTTGGCGAAATTGGCTGAATTGAAACCTGAGTAGTGCTGCCAACATTCCCACCGAAACATCGCGTCATGTTCTCGATCATCGCCTTTTTATTCTTAACCTCTGTGTGTATTGTGCAGTAGTAAAGACCGTGAAGACTATCGCATCGATCTAAACTTTCTAGGAGACTTACTGCACTTTTAAGTATTCAAATTATTGTAGTTTTTCATTAATATCCAAATGGGCATGTGGTGTATTTTGACATGACGTCTTATCAGGACCTGGTCTCTATATAGGAAGTCATGAGGACGTTCTTGTGTCCACTATTAGAAATTATAGTGAAATCTACTATAATTTCAATATTGAGAAGTACTAACTTCGCAATAGCCTAGGAGTCATTAATTTTAATAGCAAATTTTTTAAATTTTATTAGTGAGGACTGCTAATTTAAATGGAGAAACTCATTAATTTTAATAGTATGGACTACTATTTTAAATAGTAAAACTTACTAATTGTAATATTAAAAATTACTACTGTAAGTAGTGAGATCAACTACCTTATTTGTAAGACTAACTAATTTAATAGTAAGACTTACTAATTAAAGTGGTAAGGTTTACTACCTGAAAATAGTATGTACCATCGAAAGTTGTCGCGACAACAAGTAAAGTAGTAAGGACAACTACTACCAATCTTGCGAATAAAAGTAGTATCCCCAACCAATGAAATAGCAGCGGCATATACTACAAACTAAAGTAGTTGGACCAACCAACTATTTTTTCAGTGTACGAGCACCATCTTATAGAAGTAACAAGATTTACTAAAAAAATACATAATATAAAAAATATGTAATAACCTCTTTAAACTAATAATGATTGATTCCAATTAAAATCATACAGAGAGATCTAGCCTATGGTGTCGGAATAAATTGTTTCGAAATAGGTTATTTTTCAAGTGTAATAAGAAGTTCTAATTTTTTTTTACCTGTAATCTATTGAAGTTCACCTAAAAAAAACCAAAAGTACGAAATTTTACGTTTAAATACTCTATATTTAGCGGGTTTACCTATTCCATTTTTTTTTACTTTAAGTGAGAATCATTAATATATGTTAATAAATTTAATTAAAATTGTTTTCAAGTATAAAAACACAAAACAACGGATAATTTTATTGTAATTTTACAAGTTCATTTTCTCAAAAAATCTCCAATTAAAATTTTTTATATTTTTTTGATAGATTGAAAAAAATGTGTATCTACTAGATATTCTGTTAGTTTCATTTTTTTAGAAACATATTATTATTATTATATTTTATAAATAACTATATTATTATTCTACCACTTTTGACTTAATTGATATATTTAAATTTTCATTTTAGATACTGGTGTGGGCTATCGTCCATTTTTAAAATCCTTTGGGAAATTTTCAAAAGATTCAAAATTGCTTAAGTCACGTCGATTTTTTTGAAAATGTAAAGAAAATATTTTCACAAAAGCCCCACATTTTTATCTTCTGTCATTTTTTAAAAACTTTTATTTTTCTAACGTAGACAAACTGTGAATTTATGCTGACTAAATTATTTTATTAGCTACGAGAATTTTTTGTTAAAAAATTGAATTTTCTCATTTTTCTTACAAACAACAACAAATTTTACAAAGTGCTAAGAAAAAAACTTGCTTTTTTTTTAAAGTTCTACAAACAATACCTCTTACTTTAATATTTTGTATGGCTAGTTTAAAAAATTGAAAGTAGGTTCGTTTTCTATTTAATTCGACTTTATCATCCCGATTGAATTTTGAAAACATTAAAAGTTGATTTTATGAAAAACTAGATTTTTTTATTTTGTAGGCCAAATTATTTTTGTAGCCACGAGAATTTTCGTTTGAAAACTGGAAGCAAACTCTATTGTAGCAGTGTTTTCAATCTGTCGTTGTATGTAAGACAAACTATAAAATTCAATTTTTTGAACAAAAGATTCTTGTGGCAAAAAAAAGTGGCTAAAATAAAAAGGTGTAGATTTTTTGAAAATATTTTCTTTATATTTTCAAAAAAAATGGACGTGATTTAAGGCATTTTAAACTATTTGAAAACTTTCTAACGGATTTCAAGAGAGGACGAAAAGCCACGCCAGAATTTAATATCGTGCAGTTATTGACACTGATAAAAATAACCCGAAGTATATAACCATATATTATTATTACAAAATTTTTTTATTTTATCTTAGTATTTATGAATCAATATTCGAATAATTTTTAAATTAATCAAATTATTTATATGTGGTAACTGTGGAGATACACCTACGTTCCGGCGACAGTTTCACGGCGTTGATGCCATTCAAGCGAAGTCCGAAGCGGATTCTTTGGAGCAATCAATGGGCAATCATGGGATTCACAAAGGAATCATTTACGAACTGCCGCATTCATGTTTTTCCGATTCCCTGATTTCTCAGTGAATAGCCCCTAGGCATGGTTTTCATCTTTCCGCGAATGCTATTTTGCAAATGAATTTTCGTACGTAAACAAATGCCGACTTATCTTATGCGCAATGAATTAAGTTTTATCATGGTATAAACTGTGTTTTTTTTTGCGATTTTTCTTTTACAAGTAATTTTCGATAATATAAAGCTGTTCTCGACGGACTTTGTGAAGTAAACGGATAGTAGTTTTCGGCTCATAACGTAAGAACGGGTAGTTTTTTGACAAAAATGCATAGAACAACATTTTTAAATCAGAAAAATTCACTTTAGGAACAATAAATGTATTTCTCAATACATCAATTTTGAAATTATTAATTAATATTTAAAGTGCAGAACGGGGATCACATTTCCACCCCATCCATAAGGTAGAGTTTTTGGTGCGTTTTGTTATTCTGGTATCCCTTGCAGGCCTACTTCACCCGTTTCTTTGTTAAAAATATTACTCGGAATTAACATTATCTTCTTTTTTTTTCTTCAATGTTAGATAATGTTAGCATCAGCTCGATAGTGCATCATGGGAGTATTTTAAATGTTGTGACTTTTGGAATGAATATTCTGCACGTAATAATGTATCTAATCTTTAATTATATCCTCTTATCAATGATGTCTTCTTCTGTATTAAGACAACCTTGACTTTGGCACTTAAGGCACATGACTGAACATCGTAAACCAGCTTTTTCACATTCACATCGCTTTCCGCATCCCATTTTGCATGAGCAAACAAACAAATTTATAAGGCTTGCTGGAGCTGGTGCTTCGGTTGTGTAAACGGGTGATAAGTTGTTACTGAAAGTAGAACGCAAGAGAGAGATGACCGATATCTTTTTGCTGCAGTTATAGCATGGCCGAAGGCTATAGACTTCTTTTGCAATGTTTCAATATCAGTTTTTTTTACCCTCTGCCATAAATGTATGTAAAAATGTATGCAACGTTGGTACAACTGAAGTATTTATTTCACGCATAAATTCCTTGAGAGCTGGGTATTCCGCAATATTATACGCAGTGATTCGAATGGCTTCTGGTACTATATGGCCCGGTCCCTGATCCCCATAAGTATTCAGGAATATTGTTTCTAATATTTTGTCGGTCACCGATGATATATCGGGCATTCCTCAATTTTTCTCATGAATTCAGTAATGTTTGCGAAAACGCGAGCCAACCCAGAAATTGTTTGCTTTCGCGGATCGGGATTTAAAGTCATCAACAGACATATAGTATATAAAGATATTCAAAGCATTCCATTTAATATTACAGAATACCCAGGTGTCAAGGACTTTATGCGTGAAGCATATGCTTCAGTTGTGCCAATACAGCGTACATTTTTAGATACATTTATCGTAGAGAGTAAAAAAACGGATACTAGCTGAAACACTGCAAAATAAGTCTGTATAGCCATCGCTCACACTATAATTTTTGCAAAAATACCTCATTCAATACCTCGTAAATTCAGTTGCATCTTTGGGCTTCTGTTCAAGCTACAAGAATGTCGCGATACTCGAAGCATCTGCTGTTCAATTTTGGAAACCTGATTTACACATCAATTCCTATTTTCATTATATGTTTGACAACGCAGATTAGAACGTAAAAAGCTTAACTGGGAAAGGTAAAGAAAAAATTACGAACAGCTTATCATCCGATTACACAATCGAAGCGCCAGCTCCAGCAAGCCTTATATGAATTTGATTATTTACTGATGCAAAATGAGGTGCGGAAAGCGATGTGGATGTACAAAAGCTGGTTTACGATGTTCAGTTATGTTCCTTAATTGCCAAGGTCAAGGTTTTCTTAATACAGAAGAAGAGATCATTGATGAAGAAGAGGATTTAATTAAAGATTAGGTACATTATTACGTGCGGAATATTCATTTCCTGAGTCAAAACTTTTTAAATACTCCCATGATGCACTATTTAACTGTCACTAATATTATTTCAAATTTAGGCAACAATAGAAGATAATGTTGTTTCCGAGTAATATTTTGAACAAAAAAAAACAAGTGATGAACGTCTACAGGGGAGACCGCGTAAAAAAATGCACCAAAAACGCTACCTCAAGGGTGGGGTACGTGGAAATGATATCTTAGTGCTGTACTTACAAAAAAAATGCATTAATACTTTCAAAATTGATGTACACTCGAAACTTTGGAATTCTAGTCAGCCGCTACCATTAGTGTCGCCGTAGAAATCGCAATTTTTATGGTTTTTAGGAGAGTTTTTTATATTATCCAAATATATCGAATGTTCATTGTGATATTTTCATATTCTATAGTATTTTTTGATATTATATTTAAATAATAAAAAAAAACTCAAATGAAAACCATAAAAATTGCGATTGCTACGGCGGCACTATTAGTAGCGGCTGACTGAAATGTCGAAGTCAGCATGAAAGTGGAGGAAGCGTCTCGGCGAGGTCAAGCAAGAATGAGGGGAAGCGGCCTTATGTGATAGCTTCGACTCTATTGTAAAATACATTTATTTTTCCTAAAATGAAATTTTCTGCTCTACAAAGGTTCTTCTATGCATTTTTGTCGAAGAACTACCCGTTTGTAAGTTATGAGTCGAAAACCGAGCGCGTGAGTACATTTCGTGCAATAGCCTAAACATCTCTCCCTCACCCACCTCCTAGAGCTTTTATTCATTTTTGTTCTCCGATTGCACCCTTTCGTGAATAATAGCCAGAATATAGCGCCACTAGCCGTCTAGGGAATGTTTTTCGAGGCTAGGGGTGTATGCTTAAGCGAGCCGATTTGGAACATTTTTCATATTCATTTCTAATTCCTTCACGGACATGATTATGACAAAATAGTATATTATGCACCAAGGGGAAGAAAAAGTGCATCTCCCCCTTGGTGCATACGATATTTTTTATAACAAATGAATGATTTCAGACATTTTTCGAAATACAGTCATGATTTTAGTCAACATTAGATTTTGAATATAGGAGCATGAAATTTATGTTAACTTATTCCAAATTATCAAAAATTCAATAAAAAAATTGACGGTAATTTTTGGTAATTTACGGTATCTTTAGAGCTGATGTATGGTAACTTACCATAAATTTCCCGAAATTTAATGTAGAAATATAAAAACACCAAATTCATTTTCTTGAATTTCCATAAATGTCCGGAAATTCATGCAAATTTTCGGTCATTTATGGTCATTTTACCGGCAAATATGGTAGATTAGCATAAATTACCCAAAATTCATTTTCTTAAAGGACCCCGCACAAAATACATGGTAAAAAGGTCCCGGTGGAATTTTCTAAGTTTGTGATATTTTTTAGTTTATGATTTCCTGATAAAAAAATCCTTATGGCAAAAACTCAAATTATGGACCGTTTTTGCGCTGCGACGATTTAAAAGTAAGATTTGGGTACATATTTTTACCTGTGGAGTGTAATATCCTATCACAGACTTTTTTCCACCCTTTGCATTGCTTTTGTGTAAGTTCATGTAGAAAAAGAATTGTACGGATGAACAATGCGATGTAATCGCGTTGGAAGTGATAAGCTCTGAGCGTACGGGCAATGCGCTAAGCGCTTGAAAACCGCACAAAGCGTTCATATAATTGCATGTTATCAAGCTTCGAACGGGAAATTCGTTTTCTATTATCAACAGGCGTTTGGTTGTCTGAATCAGTGAACAAATAGCTAATTCACAAACGCATGACAAGCGCTACTTGCCATTAAAAGATTGCATCCCAACTTTGTCGCGAAGCGCTTAAGTTGAATGGCCAGACAAAAAAATCGATACCCAGCGTTGCAATTTGGCACTGATCAACCAGTTTATGCCCAGCACTCTAAACTACCTTTTAAAAAATTCTCCTTTCGTGCCAACGCTTCCATCCTACCTTCAACGCTAATCGTTTAAGAAAAGCACTCAGACAACATAATAAACTCCCAGCATTGCTACCCGGCTTTGGTTCGCCAGTTCAAGTCAAGCAATCTAAAACAATGTATAAGGAATGCTTATCTCATTCCAACGCTCCGACTTTAACTCCGACGCTACGCGTTTAAGAAATCACCCAAACAACAAAATCAACTCCCAGCATTGCAATTTGGCACTGATAAACCAGTTTATGTCAAGCACTCTAAAGTACCTTTTACAGAATTCTCCTGTTGTGCCAACGCTTTCATCCTACCTTCAAGGCTAAGCGTTTAAGAGTCACTCATCAAGCTCTCCAGTAACCACCCCAGGTGGTATTTATTTATGATTACGAAAACAGCACCACTAGTGGTTGTTTTTCTGATCCACGTACATACTTACCTTTTACGCTTAGCGTTAGAGTTTAAGTCGGATCGCAGGAACGAGATAAGTATTCCTTATGAGGTGTTTTAGACTAATTCTCTTAAAATGGCTAATCCGAGCCAAACAGCAACGCTGGGAGTTGATTTTGTTGTCTGGATGCTTTCTTAAACGCTTAGAGTTAGAGTTAAAGTCGGAGCGTTCGAACGAGATAGGCATTCCTTAGAAAGTCTTTTAGACTGTTTGACTTAAACTGGCGAATCAAAGCCGAGCAGCAACGCTGGGAGTGTATTATGTTGTCTGAGTGCTTTTCTTAAACGCTTAGCGTTGAAGGTAGGATGGAAGCGTTGGTAGGAAAGGAGAATTCTGTAAAAGGTAGTTTAGAGTGCTTGATATAAACTGGTTGATCAGGGCCAAATTGCAACGCTGGTTATCGATTCTTTTGTCTGGCCATTCAACTTAAGCGCTTTGCGACAAACTTGGGATGCAATCTTTTAATGGCAAGTAGCGCCTGTCATGCGTTTGTGAATTAGCTATTTGTGTCGCCGATTCAGACTACCAAACGCCTGTTGATAATCGAAATCGAATTTCACGTTTGAAGCTCAATACCATGCAATTATGTGAACGCTTTGTGCGTTTCCCAAGCGCTTAGCGGATTGCCCGTACGCTTAGCGCTCATCACTTCCAACGCGATTACATCGCATTATTCGTCCGTACAATTCTTTTTCTGTATAAACTTACACAAAAGCAATGCAAAGGGTGGAAAAAAGTATGTGATATATTCCACTCCACAGGTAAAAATATGTACCCAAATCTTACTTTTAAATCGTCGTAGCGCAAAAACTGTCCATAATTTGAGTTTTTGCCATAAGGATTTTTTGATCAGGAAAGCATAAACTAAAAAGTGTCACAAACTTAGAAAATTCCACCGGGACCTTTTTACCATGTATTTTGTGCGGGTTCCTTTCCGGAAATTTATTCAAATGTTCCGTCATTTATGGTGATTATACCAGAAAATACGTTAAATTACCATAAATTACACAAAATACATTTCTTTTAATTTGCATAAATTTCCGGAAATATGTGCAAATTTTCGGTCATTTATGGTAATTTTACCAGTAAATATGGTAACTTACCATAAACTAACCAAAACTCATTTTTAAACATTTCCATAAATTTCCGGAAATTTATGGACATTTTCGGTCATTTATGGTAATTTTACAAGTAAATATGGTAACTGTCCATAAATAACCGCAAAATCCTATTATCTGCAACCATAGTTTTCTCACAGTTTTTACGGTGAGTGGGCTGATGATAGTAAAATTCGAGCTCATAGATGTATAATTTTCATCATTCACCTCTGACGTCACTTTTCAGTCCGTAGGGAGTAAAAAGTAGAGCTTTAGCCCTGCTTCATAGGCGTCGAAAAGGGCTGAAATCATGCATGTGTTATAAAAAGAAACTTTCTTCTTTTTTCTGCAAATCGACGTTTTTCGAGCTAATTTTCCCGGACTATATTCATGTTGGGTCGGGCTCACGAGTTGATCCGACAAACCAATAATCCGACCTAATGGGTCGTGTTGAAAAATTATTTGCATCTCTCTACTTCGGATTAAAGTAAGACTGATAATTAGATTACGACAAGTTTAATTATGCCATACCTAAATTTAAAAGATAAACTTATCAAAGGAATGTTCAAGATCCAACATTTTATTAATAATTTTACCTCAACTTTTACCAGAAAAAGTATCATCAGACGTAAGAAAACAGGCTCTTGATATAAAAATTACAAATTTTAGTTAAAAAAATTATGTGGGGTCAAAATTATTTGCATACGATGTCTTTTTTTTTATATTATTCGTTAGTTTTTTTAATTTTGAAATATCTTCTTACCGGTTCACAGGGTCCGAGACAGTACTTGACGTTGCACTGGAAGATTACACCATAAGATTCAGTAAACCTAAATGCCTCGTAGACTGATTGCAAAGCGTTTCCGTCAGGTGTGAAGCTCGGAAAAATTGAAGGATCTAACGGACATCTGAAAAATTTGAATCACAGTGATTATGATTGTTACGTTTCGAAATATAATCTCATAATCTCCAAAAGTATTCTGGAGAGTATCCATTTATTATGTAATAGACGGAGAGCTAGTAACTTGTTTCGCCGAGTGACAGTATAAGACACAATGTCGGAGCCACAATTCAGGGCCCCTTACCTTATTTGATAGCAACTCACTCCAGAAGAATATACAATTTTTGAATAAAAAGAATCTAAATACCCAAAATCTTCCGAAATCAACAATATGGACACTTGTATCTCGAAAAATTGACTGAATAGTTAGAAAGTCAAACATCCCAGAAAACAGGATTTCTCATCTACCATTTTCAAGCCTCGACTTTCACCTGTTCCCAAAACGATGTCGACGTTAGGATATATCTGAAAAACCTTGAGATATTTTTTGAATATTCCACAATACAATAAATTTTCTAAATATTTAAAAATCTTCTTTTTACGGGATTCATTTACAAATCCCTTATCTTGAGAACAAGAAAAATATAGGAAGCCGCTTGATGATTCTATATGCGTAGTCTTGTGGTGCAAGTGCAATCCATTAATAAAGTCTTGGCACAATAGTAATTCTAGAAGCAAGCCAACTCTGGTCAACGGATGTAAGTGCAGGAAGCAGGGCTGTCCCAACGTCTTAGGACTTGACGGTTAGAAATACAATTCATATATCCCTATGTTCACTCTGTGAATAGTTTATTGAAGACCTTGAATCGGCCCTGCCTCCTTCACTCACATACGCTGGACAGAGTTGACATTAAGGAATGTTGCGAGAATATTTAGGAATGTTTTCAAATTTCTTTTAACGTCCACCTCGTTTTAGGAACAAGTGAAAGTCGAGACTTGAAAAAGGTTGAGGAAAACCCCTGTTTTTCGGGTGTCTTACCTTCTAACTATTGAGATAATTTGCCTGAGATGAAATTGACCATATCGCTGAATTCGGAAGACTTTGGGCTTTTAGACGCTTTTTAATTAAAAATTCTGAGCCTCCTCTGTAGCCAGTTGCAATAAAAAAAGTGAGGATCGTCGACTTTTGGCCCCGAAATTAGTTGGTGGCGAATATATGTAGGAAACGACCCTTCTTTAGAAAGCCTTAAGGTACTTGAAACAAGTCGTTGTTTAGAATAATACAAAATACGTCTACAAAGATTAATGGTTTGATGTAATATTTTTACCACATAATCTAAAGGCATGTAAATGTGCATAGACAGAGCAATTTTTTCGGAAAGTGTTCTTCTTTTTGTGCCAGAAACGGGCAACACAGTGTAGGGACTGTGCCCACGCTTGCTGGCTATTTTCTGGAGAGCAGCAGGACCGCCACAGTACAATTCACAATACTGGAACCCCGGGAGGGACACTTGAATGTATGTTGTGCAGGCAGTTTCTCGCTTCGCGCGACTTTGCCATTGTTAGAGGATTAGAGCTGGCTGAGAAAAATTAAAAATTGTTAAAATTTTAACAAATTGAATTTTAGTAGGCTGAATCAGCTTTATTAGATGAAGGGGAGAAGATTACAAAAGGTAGTAAAAAATCGGTTAATATGTTTAATCCCAGTTGAGAGTTCTGGTAATTTTGCATTCACTTTAAGATTTCCTTTATTACTGACAATACTAACCGATTTTCCTAAACTTTTGTTCCAGGCCTCTTATTAAAAACCCTAGGGATTGTAATAAGAGGCTTGGAAACTCTAGGGTTTGTAAAATAGTTTCGTACCCGCTCACCTGCATACCGCCATTTTCGCAACGCTTCGCAGGCTACAAAAGCCGCCTTTTTCGTATCGTGTACTTTATTAGTATTAAGATGTAGTTTGGAGTTGCATACTTCGGATGTAGTTTTGGAGATGTTGTAATTTAGAATGATAATATATTTTTTCAACCGAATTTTCGCTCTAAAACGACTGTATTCATGTGTGTATTCATTATCAACGGGTGATTTGGTTGGGTTAATTTAGTTTCAAAGATTTGCACTTCAAAGGTATGCAATTTCGAACTTCTTTTTAGCAGTTCGACTTTGAGAATGTACAATTGAAAATGCTTGAAATATTTTTTGGTTAAAATATCTACTCTAATATTACTCGTTGAGAATTCATATTTTGTTGGCTGAAAATTAGTTTTTTTTGTTGTTTGAAAACTAATTTGTTTAACTGGAAATGTGAGTATTCCCGTTGAATATTCACCATTTTAGTTGAAAATTCATCTCGTTGGTTGGAACTTTAACTATTTTC
>CAKNWT010319092.1:0-10494 GCA_932066315.1 Andricus coriarius
ACGTGACACAGACCCCTATTACTTAGACTGGGAGGGACGAGGGGGTGGTGTCTCTCTTTTGTCGTGAAGCGAGCCAGGCGTCCAACTGACTTATTCCTTGTGGAACGCCGCGTTGACTAGTGGGTGGAGGTAAGTGCACCCGTTTAATCTCCCCCTTGATAAGACTTTCGGCTAGGGTATACGCGAGAGCGGCGGCACGTTCCCGTTCTTCCCTGGCTAAACGTTCGGCCTCGGCACGACGGGCCTGCCTCCTTCGTGTGTGTTGGTTCGGTCGCGAGGGTCGTCCGCCCAGAGCGTCTACGCGAACTCCTTCGTCCGTTGCATGAAACACTTCACCGCCCCTACGCGCTATTCTCTGCAGCGTCCGACGATTCGGCCGTACTTGTCATCGACCCTTTGACATGTAAGAGGTTTAGGTTGATTAAAGCACTCACGAAAAATCCCCGAAATATTACTTTGCCCTGTATCTACATGGGCGCTCTGTATCCGTGCACTCTCCGTGTTTCTCGGTTGATCGGAGTGCAGGCGTCCAACCGTTTTGGTTACTTTGCATGGAGATGAAACGTCCCTAGGCGGCCTGTACTGGTTCGCAAGATGGCTGTGACCGCGCCAGTTTTCAATTGTTTGAAGGGAAAACGTCAAGTTTTTTCAAAATAGTGAATAGTAATCATAACCTGTAGTATAAGTGAGATACAAGTTTTGCAGAATGGAAGAGCAAGAATTGTGTACCCGTAAACTTATATCTTGGAAGGATGATATTGTTTTATTTTTGAACTGAATATTGAATTTTTCATCGCAACCCGCAGTGAAGCCTGGTTCAATTTTGCATCTATTTTGCAAAAACGCAACGTTTTGCTTTGAAAACTGGCGCGGCGACAGCCATCTGGCGAATCATTAGTGGCCGCCTAGGGACATTTGATCTCCGCGCAAAGTAACCAAAACGGTTGGCCGCCTGCACTCCGAGTCCCGATCAACCGAGAATCACGGAGAGTGCACGGATACAGAGCGCCCATGTAGATACAGGGTTACCATGGCCCGCGCGATGAAACAAAAGAAAGCCCGATACCGTTGAAGGAACGAACTGTCACTTGACCCGTGAATGTAACCGAACCCGTAGTTTGAACACGACGAACGACGTAACAATAATCCCTTTCAATAGATAATAGGCCAACCCATTCGGGCGAACCCGGTCTCCACGAAAAAGCATTAAACTTGTGGTTAGAGGACCAACCGGTTAAGGGCATGTGATACATAAACAATGATCGATTTTAGCAGTGTTAGGTTCCCCCGGCTTTTTTCCTACAATAATAAAGATTTTGCCTTAAAAATTTGGGGAATGATAGCGAACATGCTAACGCACGTCCCCGAACTCTTCTGTTGTGGAATAATTTTAAAAATTTTCATTTTGCTAAATTTGATTAATATGTGTGTATTTTGAGGTTATGTGTGTTACAATTCTCCCCGCAGCTTTACTTCCAAACTACACAATATTTTTGGTCGAAAACTTAGGACAAGTAATAAAACATAGTAACTAATGTCCCGGAACTAAGCTTGTTTGTAGGCAATCGGAATGACAGAGACTTGACAACCGATCCTAACCCCCAAATAGTGCATACACAGAAAAATTTTATTTAGCAGAATATATTTTTTGTTTGCTATTATCCCTTAAAAAAAGAGTTCAGGGACGTCCGTTATTTCTATTTTATAGCATCTCCGAATTCAGTTTTTACAAATTTTAAGTTTTGTGGACAAAAACCCGGGGGAACTGAACCCGA
Source organism: Andricus coriarius (assembly GCA_932066315.1). Taxonomy (NCBI): domain Eukaryota; kingdom Metazoa; phylum Arthropoda; class Insecta; order Hymenoptera; family Cynipidae; genus Andricus; species Andricus coriarius. Next base: position 1,776 of record CAKNWT010319092.1, read on the forward strand.
TTGAAGTATCACATGCCCTTAAGGCCAATCTCGTAGTCACAAGCTTCCTAATATCTCACGGTCAGAGGACCAACCGATTAAGGCCAATCTCGTGGACGTGAGCTTCCTAAATTTGTCACTCCTTAAACACCTCGAGTACTGATACGCGTTACCGTGAAGTTAATTTCCCGTATTCCCGACCCCGGCACGAAAATGAAAAAAAAATAAATTAAACGCGAAACCGGTCTTAAAATGAAGGAGAATTTCCGACGGAAGATTTGTATTTGCGAACACAAACGTTGATTATCCAAACCGAACACGTTGAATCGAAACAGCGTCGCGACCGAATGATGCAGGGTAGCTACGGAGAAATCGACAAACACCTTTATTTGTCTCCAAGTTCTAAGCATTTATTTCTTTTAATCAGGTTGGTGCAGAGAAGGCAGAGCTGATACCTCTTGCTTCTTAGATTTCATAAAAACGACTGACCTTACTCACTACTCTCGCCTCCCGGTAGCCCGGGCACGGACGTCTCGGCGGCAGTGGGAGCGACGACGAGCCCGCCGATTGGCCGAGAAACGTCAACGAAGTCGCAGCCAAGCGGTAGGGACCGCTCCTTGGCTAAACCTAATAGAACGACTTTTCGGATTTATTCGTTAAAAACAATGATTGAAAAATAGATGAATAAAAATATATGGTAAATTTAGAAACTTCCGAATAATCTTTCTATTATTTGCTAGAAATAAAATTAATTATAAGAGTAAAAACCTAACTTCTTTACATTTAAAGGAAAAAAACAGCTGTTGTGAACTTATTACTAAATTTTTGATATATGTGAATGTATATGTACTTATATACATACATATATATTGAATTATCGATATTCATAACTTAACTGGTCAGGGGGAGCTTGCCTAATTAATTAAATTCATTAAGCAATTGGTTTCCTAGATTTAGTCAGTTTAAGGCCATTTCCCTTTTATTATTTTCCTAGAGACTTTTAAGTCTCTATTTTCTCGAATACCTCTAGTCGAGGTGCTACTGATTTGTTTTAATTTTTAAAAGAACAAAAGTGTTAAAATTTTCTATGTTGTTTGTGGTCGGTTGAGATCCCCGGCCGTACCCGTAGGCCGGAGTGAAAGGAAGCTAGAAAGAAAGAGAGGGAGAGAAGAGACGCGCATTAGAGAGAAAAGGACAGACAACGGAGTAGGTGACAAAACGGGCTCGTGGCCGACTAAATGGATTTAGCACTATGGCAAAACGTGACCAGGCACGCGTTTGTTTGCCTGCCGGAAAATTTTGCGGCCATTGCCGGCGGCCTTGAAGAGAGAAAAGGGAGAGCATGAATCACCTTGGGCCAGCAAACTCGTGGTTTGAAAACACCGTAAAATCGACAGGCTCTTCTCTAGGCTCTTCTCTTTGACAGGCTCTTCACTCAAATTTTGTCTAGAAAATTCGAGTGGGAAGCCGCACAGATGAAGGTTGATATTGCGGGGTTCTCAACTCGGCCAGTGGCCTATAACAACCAACTTGAAGTGGATTTGGAAACAGTTGATCATATTTGCGATGATGAAGAAGTCAGGTAAATCTTTGGTGTATTTAACAAAATAATTATAATAATAACCTAAACATTTTGTTTAATATTAAAAACAAACACACCACTTTTTCGAAGGTTTCTAAAGGTCACAAAACTTGTTTTCTTCTTCAAGAAATGAGTTTAGTAGGATCAAAAATAATAATACTCATGAAGACATGGATACAGCTCAATTGCATCAGAATCATATGAGGAATGATGTAGATAGAGAATCTGTTCAAGAAAAAAATGCCATGAGTGACGTAACCGATTTTGACATCACTGATGTTGTAGATCTGATCCTAATTATGAACACGAAATTGATTACTCAAATACAGATACAGAAGGAAATGCACCATCAGGAGATGACGAATTGAATAAAACTTCCGGTTTTGAAATAAGCTCTTTCGCAAACACTCAGGGTAAAAGCTCTCGAGATGATCATGAAATGTTTGTACAATCAGCTAGTATAGTAATCAGCAGAGATGAGAAAAACATACAAGTGTTTATAGATTTACGCAAGGGAAGTAAGTAGAGTGAAAAAATCATCCATTCGATCCGTAAGGTAGGTGATTTTGTTTTTAAAACGAAAAGTAGATTCCACGATGGTGAACTAATAAACGTTCGCCGTCCAAAATCAAATATAGTTAGAGATACCACAAATTGCGCTTTTTGACCAAGTTTCAAAGGTTCCTTTGCAATGTCTTCCATCACGAGGCACTCTAAATTCTGGTATGGAGAACAAACTACTGGCCAACGTGTTATTATGGTACTTGGTCGAAAAATTGTAGGCAGAATTAACGAACTCGCTTGCGAAGCCTTCCGACTCAGAATTGTACTAATTTTGAGACAGCAAAAAATTACCAGGGCCCTAGGATACAATTCTCTCATTATTGAATATGGGAATCACCTATGTCATAAGTGCGAATATTCGGATCACAACGGTAAAGAAATTCGACAGAAGTGGAGACAACTTGGTAGTTTTCTTATTGAAATAAGAGAATGCTGGATGCATAACCCTGTTTTTGAGACGGTGCAGGACGGAAGCAAAAAGGCAATAGAAATCGATGACTTAGCTTCAGTGATTCGGCCGCAACTTTTCGACACATGCATTAAGGCGGTTGAAAATATGACGGATTTGAATTTTGATATAGCACAGAGTTTAGAATTTCTTCCCTTGCAATATCTACGGGAACACTTTTGAGAAAAGTAGCCAAGTGCCTCATCTCCTTAAGAATCGGATCGGGCGATGAAAATATCAAGCAAAAGACGGAGGATTTTTTGTTCCTGCTTGGAGATGAGTACTTTTCTCGTGTAAAAAAACCGCTGCCGAAAATCTGTAGGATAATAAAAGAAACAAAGGAGAAGTACTAACAACAATGGAATATATTGTCAAGCTAGGTGAGTACTTATCTGAAAAAAGCGTACAGCAGTTTACAATGTTCTGAAGGACGAGTTCAGCTTGCAACTATACACAGAGATTGCGAAACTCACATTTGCAAGTGTTTTAGTTTTTAATAGGAGAAGGCCTGGAAAAATAGGCAGCAAGAAAATCAGCGTTTATGACAGCAGGACAAGCAAAGAAGACTCTCCATTTAATGAGCCGATAGCTAAAAAAGACGAGACCGGAACTTATTCACGGTTCATAATTAGGGATAAACGAAGTAATCCTGTTCCTATCATGCTTACATCGGACACGGAAGACTGTTGCGATTTATTGAAACGACTTCGAGGACAAGCTCAAGTTTTGTCGCACAATAAGTATCTTTTTGGATTGCGATCTCGAATTCAAGGAGATATTAGCTATCCAAATTCATCGGAACTCATCAGGACTTATGCTTTCACATGCAATTCATTCAACGCTTCATCGCCAAGAGGAAAATAATTGAGGCACCATTTCGCTACGTTATGCTGCAATCTACCATTACAAGGAGACTAGATCAGAATCGTGGCTAAGTATATGGGGCATTATATAGGGGTACATAAACAATGTTATCAAAAATCGGTAGCGTCTAATGACATAATTTTCACATCACAGCTGTTGAGATTGACAACTGGACGTACACCGATTAAGAAGCACGTCAACTCTCCACAAGTACCACCAACAAACATTTTAATAGAATATGAATTTTTTGCTAATAAGCAGTAAAAAAACAACAGGAAACGAGAAAGTGAGTATTGTATATAATATTTTGATGTCATATATATTTCGTATTATACATTTATAATAATAAAAAAAAAATATTTTTATTTTTTCTACAGATTCTAAAATATCAACAGTTTCCAGATTTCATGGAGCTTTCGTGAAGCTTGCGGGAGACAGAGGTGGTGTCTGAAGCATTCAGACACCAGTTGGATGCCGCCGGAACATTACCGACGCTGAAAGAGACCAGCGATCTCATTAAATTGCATCCCATTTTGCTAGCACATCAAAATGCAGCCACCATTAAAACATGGGTGCAAAATCAAAGAAACAGGCAGAAGAACTGTTAGCTGATTTCTTTCTCTTCTATCCAAATATGAATTATTAAGAAGTTAATTCATGGTGTTGACATCAAGGTGGGTAGAAAGAAAATAATTTAGGAAATAAAAAACTCCATGACATTGAAAAGTTTTATTTTAAATCCCTTATAACATGCGTAAAATTTGAAATGGAACGACGAATATTCTGAGATTGCGCAAAGCTAAAATAAGTTAAAAAAATTCTCTACAAGTCATCCTAAATTTTTTTTGAGCCTCTGGAAAGTTTATGGTATTGGAAAAGCATCTCAAAAAATTGAAAAGACTTCAGCAATTAAAATAGCTAAATCTTCACTTCATTTGGTATCTTGCCATTTTAATTACTGGAGTCTTCTCAATTTTTTCCTAGAATTTTTTTTAATGCCAAAAGGTTTACCTATCAGACTGCTGAAAAATTAGGTATGTAACGCAGAGCACAAAAAAAAAAATGATAGCGATTTTTCCTAAACTTGGAGAATAGTGGATTTTTAGAACATATTTAAGCTCAGCGCAACCTCCTAATATCCATCGATCCACACTTTAAATTTATACAGGTTATAAGGACCCCATAGTAAAAATTTTCAGTGCTAGGGGATTTTTGATGGCTATTTTTTTTATTTTTGTTATACACTCTATTAAACATGTTTACCAATCATTGCTGTAAAATAACTCATTCACAGTAAAATCGTTACTAATGCAGTTTTGTCAGGAATTTTTTTCATAAGAGGAATCAGTATTTTTCTAGTAATGATTAGTATAATAGAAATACTTGCTAAAGCAATTCGTAAAAGAGTTGAAACTATATCCTTAGTATTGTATCTTGCATTGTGATCCAGCATTATATTTAAATTTTAATTTTAATTTTATGCCTTTATAATTTCCTTGTAAATCTAACGGATATGGTCACCATAACAGAAAAGCGACAAATGATTTCCTATGTTTTATCTGTACATGAACCTGTCCATGACAATCGAATACTTTTCACTGCAATCATACAGAATATAAATTAACTATAACAAATTTACAATGAATTTTCCCTCTCTAGTTGTTGACAATATGGTCGAAAAGTACAACAATAACAGTAGAAGTACATTCAAAGTTCGCGCGCGTTTAACATTTAAGGAATATGGTTAGCGGCCTTATCTCAGAAAAGCCAAGAGATGACCTGGATTTAGTAAATAGTTATAACTTGAGGCGGTACAAATGGCTTATTGGAAAACATGCTGTTTATGTTTTTGATTCCGTGGCCTCATACTTTTTCTTCTAGCGTATTTTTATCACTAAAACACCCTCAGATGATACAAATAATATTTAAAGTCATCTGAAAAAAGTTAACTAAAAAAAAAAAACACAGAACACAGTACTTAAAAAGTTCGCTGTATTTTTAGTAGTAGAAATGCCAGAAATAAATAAAAAATTAATTCACTATCTATGCAGGTTTTTAATTGTTTGTTAGAAACTAAACATAAGTTATCTCGTACGGGACTGTAAATAAAAAGCTGTGAAAAATTGGGGAGACTGCTGAGACGTCCAGAAACATAAAAAAATATCATCAACAAAAATATCTAAATTACGAAAATGATAATTTTGTTAAACATGTTTTGCTAATGCGCAAGGGGCAGTATTGAGGAGTTTATCAATCGACTCCAAACTAATTATATTTTCACGATACTAATGCGCTACATTTATATATTGTTCCATTTTTGATTTTCTAAATTTGTTTTTTTTCAAACGAGCCTAAATTGTTTAAACACTCCCTGTGTATCTCTGAAAGTAAAATATTAGTAATTTTGAGTTACGAATTGAATTAGTAATGTACATTTGTGTAAGTATAATGGAACCGTTTGATGCAATAACAGCATACTTGCATTTTCAGAAGTTTTGTTTTTCAGGAAGATATGTGCAAAACAAAATTATAAATATATGTATATCATTAAGCTATTTTCCTTTCAGCGAGCCTCTAGGGGTAAGCAATTTTCGACTAAAAATATATGATTTCTGAAAATGCAAGCACGTTGCTATTTTACCCATTCAGTTATTTTATTTTTATACTAAAATGTATCAGTCAAAATTTTGGTTTCGTATATAGGAATGATTCCTCAACTTTTTTGGTCTATATTTTCATACTTATGGAACCCGCGAACTTTAATTGCGATTATCTCGAAAAGCTGTTTCTCGAAGTACCAACTTCAAACTAGCGTTTTGGAATTAAAATTTCGGGAATTTTTTTGAGTATACGATCATATACGTAACTCCATACCGGCAACCTGGCCCTTTTTTATTTTGACGCATGCAATTATTTACTAAAAATTAGTAACAATATTTTCTGAACTTGGGGGTTACCAAACTCTTACGGCTTCATCAGTACCACTTCAGGGAATTTTATTAATTCAGATTTATGATTAAAAATTAAAGGCCCCAAAAGGAATGCAACACATAATAAATATTTTCAGCTGTCACTAGTATAGCTTTTCCTGATGCTCTGAGGCTAAGGGCCAATAGTGTCTTTACCAGATGGTCATTGTACAAACTGTTCACCAAAAATATTATCAAATTTCGCTACAATTAACAGTTTAAGCAGTTTAAAGTTTAAATCTTTTTATAACAAATAATCCGCGATGGATTCGGAATCTTTTATAAATAATTCTGAACACGGCTTTTTCAATATACTGACTCAGCTGAAGTACATTTATATCAAACTTCAACTCATGTAGTTACAGTTTGTTTTTAATAGTCTGTACAAAACTTCAAGATTTCCATATTTGAAATATTTCAATAGGATTTCAACAGATTCGACAGGATTTTAATAATTGAGATCTCAAAATACCTTTTTGAATAATATAATTGATTAAATATGAGTTTACAAACCTTTTATTCATAGTATATGTGTAAAATAATGTATTTGTGTACAAATGAAGTAGGTTTATATCATGAAAATAGTATCGTCTAACATATAATTTCTAATATCATGTTTGATACAGATTTTCAACAATTAAAAACATTTATCTATGTTTATCTTCTAAACGATTAGAGGGATTATAAGGAATTACATGGGAGAACAGCATATTTCCAGGGATTATACGATATTACGTAGAATAACAGTAGACTTTCACAATGCGCCTTCTCCACAAAACTTCTCCTCTCGCCAAATCCATCTCCCTTCCATTACCTTTAAACTTAATTGGCGTCTTGGGCGTGACATTAAATACGCATGTGCGAGACGATATCCAAATAATCCGCCAATGTGGGCGCTTAGTGAAATCCTCGGTCCCGAGCACCAGGTGTTTTGTGAGAGGCTACTGTACATGGAAGAGTGTACACTAAATTAGAACTAGTGATGCATGCCGATCATTTAAAAAAATTTCTAAAATCTCGTCAGATTAAACTGAAAGCTTGAAAACCATACTCATCACATCGAGACGAACGATCACTCAATCGAGATGATCGTCTTGTCTCAATCGACTTTTTTCATGAAAAATTCTTGATCTCCATTACATTTCAGTTCCATCTAACTATGTTTTAAGCCAATCTCTATTTTGTCCAAAAATGATCGATATGCATCACTAATTAGAACCGTGCGAAATCAGTTGGATTGTCCAGAAAGTCCAAGTACGTTTTTTCTGCATCATCAAGATCCGTAACAATATGGATACCTTTCATGCTTATTTTCACTTGATAATAAGGTTTGCTATATATTCTATGAACTTTTGTATCCTCATGACGAAACTTAAATCCAAAGACTTCATCATTGGCATTTACTTGTACCGGATATGCGATTGGTCGTATATCTCTAAATTGGTTCATTTTAGTCAATCGATATCCAGTTTTTTCCGTCCTATATCCAAAATACATAATACTTTTATATGATGGAAAAACGAAAGTCTTCCATTCTAATTTCTGCAGACTAGCAGGAACTGGGACTGGACATGTTTTTGGTGGAGATATCTGAGATCGAGGTCGGCTGTCGGAAGAAGAAGGTTCTCCCGGAGGATGTACAGTGGCAGGACTACTTGATTCAAATGGAATTTTAAATTGGCCAACAATTGATTCACCCGAATTACTTGATTTGTGAATAATTGATTTAGCAGGAATACTTGATTGCTCAGGAATCCTTGATCTACCAGGTTCGCCGGACTGCAGACTTAATTCTGTAAGAGGAAATGGAAATGGATGAATTGGACCACTTGACTGTAAAAAAAAGTATAATTTCAAGGCTAGTTTTCGGTATTGAAACAGTCCTCCAAAAATATAGTCTCGGGTAGCTCCATTCTAATGCCACTTTATTTTGATGCCACTAAACGTCGTTTTAGTACAGCTTTTTTGGATCAAAACAGGACTGAAGTGAGAATCAAATGTCAATGACGTAACGTAGCACATGGGAACGTTAAACGTCTGTGAACTGTCACTGTAACTTTCTTCGTGTTGTTTTGACGGTTATATGGCTTTCGTGGTATCGCTCCGGGATGCAAATCCGGTTACAAAAGTGAACTCAAAGAACCCGAATATGGAAAAATTAATATTTTCGTCGTTCAGGGAGACCCTGCTTTTAAAGCTTTATGGCAAAATCTTTATTTCTGAAAAATTTGACCGTGAAAGCTGGCCAGTTCGTACAATAAACATGTTTTGAAGGAAGACATTCTCCACAAGAAAATTCTAAAAGGATCCGAT
>CAKNWT010319099.1:0-12239 GCA_932066315.1 Andricus coriarius
TCGGATCATTTCCCAGTTTTCACGCGGCCAATTTAAAACACTTCAAAAGGATTTTTTTAAAGAATTTAATTAATTTTTTAACATTTAAAAAAAATTTTGATTTGGAATAGGCAATTTTGGAAGAAATTATGACTTTGAGTTGGCATATCAGATCATTTTTGGTCATAAGAATTACAATTCTGATTTGGAACAGAACATTTTATGAATAATTATAATTCTGAATTTGAACAAGGATTCTTTCTAATGCCCTTCTTCTAAATGGGAAATAAGATTCTTCAAACAAATTAACTGTCCACGTTAAAAATCCTATGTTCAAAATAATGTAATAATTATTTGGGAAAACTGCCTGCCCTGAAGTAATCATTTATAACGAAATTTCCTGTTCCAAAGTGATCTCTAAAAAAATCTATAATTCCCTACAGTTATATCTCGGGATATATAGTTCTTTTAGAAAATTTTACCATTTCCAACTCAAAATTATAATTCTTTAAAAAAATTACCCAACTGATAATTATTATTTTTTTAATAAAAATCACTGTTCTAACTAAGAAGAGTAATAAAAGATATAAAACCACTTTTAATTTGGATATTAGTAAATTCAAGAGGAAAATCTTGGTCCCTTAAATAAATTACCAGACATTAACCGGTTTGTTCCAGGACAGTTTAAAAGAGTTCAAAATATTTGTATGAATCAAAATGCATTTGACAGATTATAAAAGATTTTAGAAGATATATATATTTGTAACAGAAAATTTTGCAAAGAATTATCCTTCCGAGTCGAAACATCAGATCATGTTTGATCATAAGAATTGCAACTCTTATTCAAAGGAGATAAATTTGTAAATAATTACTACTCTAAATTTTAACATAAGATTATGTAAATTCCCTCTCTCAAAGTCTAAATTATAATTCTTTACAAAAATTTCCTGTTTCAAGTCACAATTACAATTTTTTACAAAAATTTCCTGTTTCAAGTGTTTTAAACTCTTTTAAATTGATCCGGCGAAAACTGAAAAAATGACCAGGATTTTCCCCTCGAATGTACTAATATCCAAATTAAAAGTGTTTTCAAATATTTTATTACTCTAATTTTAAGTTAGAATAGTAAATTTTCTAAAAGAATTATAATTCTTAGTTGAGAGAGGGAATTATAATTTAGATTTCGGGATAGGAAATTCGGTCAGGGAATAAAATTTTAACTTTCGGAAAATTTCTGAAAGAATTATAATCCTGAGATAGAACCGCAAGGAATTATTGTTTTTATTTTGGGTTCGATTTAAAACAGGAAATATCGCTAAGAAATTCAATTTCTACTTCAGGTCAGGGAGTTTTCGCAAAGTATTATTATTTCACTTGGAGCAGAGAATTTTTGACATGGAACGGAAATTTTGGAAAAGAATTGTAGTTTTGATTTAGAAAAAGTTAATTAAAAAATCCCTGTTCCAAGTTGAAATTCGCCACATTTTAAAAGTTCCCTCTCCCAAACTTAAGAAAAAGTCGATTTGCAAGATTTTCTATTATAATTCAGAAATATCGTAACTCTCTTTTTCCAAAGTTTGGAAGAGGAAACTTTCAAAATGTGGCGAATTTTAACTTGGAACAGGGATTTTTGAATTACCTTCCTCTGAATCAAAACTATAATTCTTTTCCAAAATTTCCGTTCCATTTCAAAAATTCTCTGTTCCAAGTCAAATAATAATACTTTACAAAAAATCCCTGACCTGAAGCAGAAATTAAAATTCTTAATGAAATTTCCTGTTCTAAAGTGAACCCAAAATGAAAAAAAATATTCCTTACGGTTCTATCTCAGAATTATAATTCGTTTAGAAACTTTCCGAGAGTTAGAATGATATTCCCTTACCAAATTCCCTGAACCAAAATCTAAATTATAATTTCCTTTCTCAACTAAGAATTTTACTTCTCTTAGGGAATCCACTATTCCAACTCAAAATTAGAGTAATAAAATATTTGAAAACACTTTTAATATGGATATTAGTACATTCGAGGGGAAAAACCTGGTCATTTTTCAGTTTTCCCCGGATCAATTTAAAAGAGTTTGAACGATTTGTATAATTTTAAACGATTTCTAAAGATTTCAAAAGATTTTCAAACATTTCAAAAGATTTAAATTCTCATTTGAAGAAGATTATTTTGTAAATAATTACAGATCTGAATTTGAACTAGATTTTGTTTAAATTCTCTTCTTCTACATAAATCAGGATTAAAATTATTTAGAAAAATTACCGTTCTGAATTTGCACAGAATTTTTTTTTAATTTGCTTCCTCTAGATCAAAATTTCAATTATTTTTTGTAATCATTCCCGTTTCATATAAAAAAGTATCTGCTTCAAATGAAATAATAAATTTTCACAACGATTTTCTGTCATCAACTTTAAATAATAATTATTTACGGAAAACTCCTGCTCGAAAGTGAATATTATAAATAATTATTTGAATTCCCTAATTAAAAGTGAAAATTATAATTCTTTCTGAAAATTACCTATTCCAAAGTAAAAATTGTCATTATTTACGGAAATTTCCTGTTCAATTACATTTCTTTCCGAAAATGCTTTGCACGAACTCAGAAATGTATTTATTTACATTATTCTCTATTATAATTCAGAAATAAGTTAACTCCCTTTTTCGAAAATTAAGAAGAGGAAAGTTTAATTCGTGTCGAATTGCACCTTGGAACAGGATTTTTTTAAATTACGTTCTTCTATATAAGATTTAAAATCTTTTCTCGAAATTCCCGTTCCATTTAAAAGATTCTCGGTTCCAAGCCAAATAATAATAATGTACAAAAATTCTCTGTTCTAAAACCCAAATTATAATTCTTTACGGAAATTAACTATTCCAGTCAACATTTAATTTATTTCCAAAAATTCCTTGCTCCCTGTCAGAAATATATTTAGTTACAACCTTTTTTATTATAAATCAGAAATACAGCAACTACAATTTCCTAGCTTCTTCTAAATCAAAATTAAAATTCTTCTCCAGAACAATTATTCCATTTCCAAAATTCTTTGTTCCAATTAAAATAATAACTTTTCTCAAAAACTCCCTGTAAGCGAAGTTTGGAAAAATTGTTACCTGTACGTTGCACTTTAATTAAAAATAACGATGCTGTCGAAAAAATAAGTTACAATTTTTTTTAAATCCTTTCAAGCATACACTTCTTCCTAGACATTCATAGCAATTATCAGTGGATCTATTTAAGATTATTTTATAAACAATTATAAATCTTTGCTGAATATTGAGACTTGTTATACGCAGATTTATATAAAATCGTTATCGAAATCGCATTTCAATCTTGAAATCAATCTGTTCAATTTTGCGTTTATTCTTGTATAAATTGTATTGGGAATTGCAGCGCCCAAAACTTAATACCACCTTTTCTTTCGGCCTCTCTGAGAAGGAACCTTGTAATTTGGAGTCAAAACAAAATTTCATATTCGAGTATAAAGACTAGACAATCTGTAAGAACAAAGATCCTTCTTTCAAACAGAGCTTAGAAAATACTGGTTCATCCTTTAATTCAGTTTTACACCTAGAATCTTAAAGCACTTTTTAATCGTTTGCTAAAATCTTGTTCAAACTTTGCAGGATGATTTCTTTTTGAAGTCTCTTGGAAGTTTTTCTGATTCTAGGTGCGGATAAAGTAGGTTGATTTGCGTTAGTCGTGAGAGGAGGCTATCGTCACGCTCGAAAAAGTAATATTCTTCAGAGAAGATAATTGTTCCCGAGGTAATTAATTCTCTTAAGGAAAAACAAGATTACCTAAATAGTTTCGAGATGAAAGGAAATCTCTTTTAGTACAAGTGATTCCTCTTACTAGATATTATATTGCGGTTATAATATAGCTAATCGAGTCGAGAATCCAAAATGAATCCGCAACTGAAAATTGAACAATAAGCGGTGAGCATTACAAAAATCTTCAAATTAATTATCTAGTAACATACAGTAGTTGAAACCTAAGATTTTTTTCCTCTCTCTGGTTTTGCACACTACCGCGAATTTTTCTCATTTTTCATTCTATGCACAATTGCACGTAGCACACTCCCGAAGACGACACCCAACTGAATTCTTTTGCACCATATAATTCTTCTTACACAATTCAGCGAGTTATTTTATAGGTCTGAATTGAAGCCTTGTATTATGCGAGGTCACATTCCATGCAAAATATATAGGCACGTACTTGGAGAAACTTGATAGATGGTATAAGTCGTATCGAGGAACGCTTCATATCTTATACATTCTTCTGACTTGTAGATACAGTGGCAGAGAAGTTGCATTAGAATAAGGTGAATATCTAGGATGTAAGGTACACGTTGAGAAATAGAATATGCGTTTAAAAATCCCTTTTGCAGCCCTGAGTTAGATTTAAGGTAAAGGATTCGAGGTGCCAATTTCAAATGGTCCTTATCGAATTGTCTTCTCATGTCTTCAAATTCAATCTGAATGATTCCGCTACCACTCAGCCCATCATTCGAATTCAATCCAAATGATTCGGCAATCAATCCACAATCGACAGTTGTTTCAAATGAATCCACATCATTCTGAATCAAAATTTTCAATTTCAGATCAGTTCGCAATGATTCCACTATAATTCTGATTGAGTCCGCAAAATGCTGAGTTTATCATTTCGCTTTAATCTTAAGAAACATACCAAATATTTCCGTTTTAAATTCGAACTCATTCCGAATGGCAACACCGTCATTCTTAATAATTTCCTCAGTTCTTTGAATGATTACATTATTAATTGTCAGTTGCTGCAATCGAATCTACACCATTATGAATCGAATTTGTGTCCGTTGTGAATGACAACAAAACCACATTGTTCTGAATAAGCTTTTCACTCCATGTGAATTCGCTGATGGATTAAAGATCATTTCAAACAAGTTCGCTATCATTTCGGTATAACTCTGATCCCTTTCACAACATTCTGAAACATTTGTTTGTTTCACTTTAATCAGCAAAATCAGCCAAAATATTTCAGTTCTGCATTCAAACACATTCCGAATGATCACGTTGTAATTCTTTGTAATTTCTACTTTGTTTTAATGATTCCGTTATCAATCGATAGTTGCCCAAACCGAATTTACATAATTTGCTACAGATAAAAATTTATTTTTAAATGTGTTCATTATGATCATCATTTAATTTGTATCAATTCCGCAAAATCATGAGGCAGATTTCTATTTTACTTTAATTCGCAAGATCGTTGCAAATATTTCCGTTCTAAATTGGAATTCATTCCAAATGACAACGCCATCATTCCTAATAATTTCCTCAGTTCTTTGAATGATTTCATTGTTAATTGTCAGCTGCTGCAAACGAATATACACCATTATGAATCAAGTTTGTGTCCGTTGTGATTGACAACAAATTCACATAGTTCTGAATAAACTTTTCACTTCATGTGAATTCGCTGATGGATTAAAGCTCATTTCAAACGAATTTGCAATCATTTCGGTATAACTCTGATCGATTTTACAACATTCTGAAGCAGTTGTTTGTTTCACTTTCATCAGCAAAATCAGCAAAAACATTTATGTTCTGAATTCAAACACATTCCGAATGATCACGCTGTCATTCCTAGTAATTTCCACTTTTTTCTAAATGATTCCGTTATCAATCGACAGTTGCCCAAACCGAATTTACACAATTGCTAGCAGAAAAAAGTTTTTTTTTTTAAATGTGTTCATTACGATTATCATGTAATTTTCATTAATTCCGCAAAACCCTGAGACAGCTTTTTATTCCACTTTAATCTGCAAGATCGTTGCAATGATTTCCGTTCTAAATTCGAACTCATTCCGTATGATAACACCGTCATTCTTAATAATTTCCTGAGTTTTCTGAATAAATCCATTGTTAGTTGTCAGTTGCTGCAAACGGATCTACACCATTATGAATCAAGTTTGTATCCGTTGTGATTGACAACGAATTCACATAGTTCTGAATAAACTTTTCACTTTATGTGAATTTTCTGTTGGATTAAAGATCATTTCAAACGAGTTCGCTATCATTTCGGTATAATTTTGATCCATTTCGCAACATTATGAAACATTTGTTTGTTTCACTTTCATCAGCAAAATTAGCCAAAAGATTTCAGTTCTGAATCGACACACATTCCGAAATATCACGCTGTCATTCCTAGTAATTTCCACTTTTGTATGAATGATTCCGTTATCAATCGACAGTTGCCCAAACCGAATTCACATAATTTGCCAACAGAAAAAAAGTTATTTTTAAATGAGTTCATTATCCTGAGACAGCTTTTCATTCCACTTTTATCCGCAAAATCGTTGCGAATATTTCCATTCTTAATTAAAACTCATTTCGAATTATTACTATTTCATCCCTAATAATCTCCGCTTATTATATGTCAATCAGCTGGCGAATCAGGGCTTATTTCAAATGAGTTTTAATTTATTCTTTTATAATTCTGGTTCAGTCCGCGATATTCCCAGACAGTTTTTCCTTTCACTATAATCAGCAAAATTTTTTCAAATATTTCCGCTCTAAATTGGTACTCATTCAGAATGATTAGGCTGTTATTCCTAATAATTTCAACGCTTTTCTGAACAACTCCATTGTTAGTTGACAGTTGCTCCAAATTAATCTACATCATTTTGAATCGATTTTTCATTTCAAGTGAATTCGCTGGTGGATGAAAGTTCATTTCAAATCAGTTCGCTATTCTTCCGGCATAATTTTGATTTATTACGCAATATCTCGAGATGGTTTTTCATTCCACTTCAATCAGCAAAATCATTCAAAATGTTTCTTTTCAAAATCTGAACGAATTCCAAATGATTAGGCTATCATTACTAATAATAACCCCGTTTTTCCGAATGATTCCCTTGTCAATTTTGAGTCGCTGCTATTATCCCAAAATAATTTTTATTGATTCCGCAACAACTGAAACAATTTTTGATTCCGCTCAGCAAAATGTTTTAAGTATTTCCGTTCTAAATTTAAACTAATTCCGAAATATTACGCTCTCATTCCGAATAATCTCTACGCTATTCCGAAATTATTCCGTTGTCAGTTGACAGCTGCTCCAAACCAATTCATGTAATTCTTAATCGATTAAACACCCCATGAAAATTCGCTGGTGGATTAAAGATCATTTCAAAAAAATCTGCTATCATTTTCGTATAACTCTGATTGATTCTGCAGCATTCTGCGACAGTTGATTATTCCACTTTAATCAGAAAAATCATTCCAAATATTTCCGTTTTGAATTGGAACTTATTCGGAATATTTTCGCTGTCGTTCCTACAAGATTGTTATCTTTCCGGCATAATTTTAATTAATTTTTCTGAATTCTGAGACAGCCTTTTACTCCTATTTAATATGCAAGATCGGTGCAAATATTTCTATTCTAAATTCCAGCTTCTTCCAAATGATTTGGATTTGGATTCGAAACGAATATAAATCATTCTAAGTCACCTTCGTATTATATGTCAATTAGCTGACAGCTTTAGGTTTATTTCTAATGAGTTAGCTATCAATCTGGTATAATTCGGCTTCATTCCGAAATATTCTCAGATAGTTTTACATTCCACTCTAATCAGACAAATCATTCCAAATATGTTCGTTTTAAATCGGAACTCATTACGAATAATTACACTGTCATTTATAATAATTTCAACGTTTTTCTGAATGATTCCTTTGTCAATCGGCAGTTGCTTCAAATAAATCCACATCATTTTAAATAAAGTTTTCATCCCAAATGAATTCCCTGGTGGATTAAAGTTCATTTTGAATCATTTCGCTATCATTCCAGTATAATTCTGATTGATTCCGCAACATTTTGAGACAGTTTTTCATTCCACTTTGATCGGACAAATCATTCTAAATGTTTCATTTCTAAATCCAAATCCATTCCGAATGATTCAGCTATTATTGCTAATAATGTTCACTTTTTTCTGAGTGATTTTGGGGTTAATCGGCAGTAGCTCCAAAACCAATTCACATAATTCTGAATCCATTTTCATTCCA
This sequence comes from Andricus coriarius, assembly GCA_932066315.1. NCBI lineage: Eukaryota > Metazoa > Arthropoda > Insecta > Hymenoptera > Cynipidae > Andricus > Andricus coriarius. The sequence goes on from CAKNWT010319099.1 coordinate 8,014, forward strand.
TGTTAATTTATAATGAGCTCGCTAGTATTCCGGTATAATTCTGATTGATTCCGCATAACTATGAGACAGTTTTTTATTCCACTTTAATCAGCAAAATCATTCCAAATATTTCCGTTCTAATCCCGAACTCATTCCGAATGATTATCCCAATGATCACGTTATGCTGCCTAATAATTCCTATGTTTTCGCGACTGATTCCGTTGTTTATCGAACGCTGCTTTAAACGAGTTCGCATCACTCTGAATCAACTTCAAATCAATTCGTTCGTGGTTGAAAGTTCATTTCGAATGTGTTCGCTATGATTTCGGTATAATTATGATTGATTTCAAAACATTGTGAGACAGTTTTTCATTCCAATTTAATCAGAAAAAGCGTTCCCAATGTTTTCACTTTAAATTCGAACTTTTATTCAATGATGAGGCTATTATTTTTAATAATTTTCCCATTTCTCCAAATTTCTCCATTGTAGATAAATCATCATTCCCAATGCTTTCACATAATTGTGAACAAAGTGTTCATCTTACCTGAATATATTTTCATTTTAAAGTCATTCTGAATAATTCCGCATTATTATAAATAAAGTTTTCATTACGTGTGAACCTGTTATCACTCCGCATGATTTCGCTTTCATTTGGAATACAAAGAGGTTTTGCATTATTGTAAAAAAAAATTTCATTATGTTTAAATCCCTGCTCATTCCTTATTATTCTGCATTATTCCCGAGTAAAGTTTTTTCTTACAAAATCTGTCCTTATCTAAAAAATCAATACCGCGCATTAAAAACGAATGATTTACAAAGTCTTAAGATTAGTTTGGAATTATTTTAATATACGGAGGATTTAAAGAATATTGTATCGTCTCTTGTCGTGAATTAATTTTTTAGATTGTTAACAAAATCGTTCAGACTGGCAGCGAACGGATAGCATCGAAATGAGTTTTTGAGTAGAGGTCAGATTCATTCTGATTGTGATGGAATGCATTTTTGTCTCACAATTTGAATTTAATCAGAATACGGAGATGAGAAAATTATTTCGAATAACTTCAAGGTGAGTAAAAAAAGGTAATTCGTTATACTTGGAGCATTCGCGGTTTCATTTTAGTATTATAACCTTGTTATACCGATGACTTATCCAGGCACAAATAATAAGGGAAAATTAAAATTCGATCTACTTGGAACCCAAATACACTGACAAAAATGGTTAGTTGTGACGAGAAGCTCTTTATTAGTAGAGATGGAATTAGCTGCGGCAAATAATGTAGTCACATTTACCACCAATTCATTTTCCAAGAAATAAAAGTAGTAAAAGTTACAAGTTTCCCTTCTTGGCGACATTGGCAACACTGAAACCTGAGCAGTGCTGCCAACATTCGCACCGAAATATTGCGTCAGTTTCTTGATCGTTGCAATTTTCATCTTAACCTTTTTGTGAATTTTGCAAAATTGTAGTTTTCCCCTAACATCCCAATCGGGGATACTAATTATAATAGTGAGAATTATTACTTTGAGCAGTGATATCAATTAGTTTATTTGTAAGACTAACTAATTTACTAATCAGACTTATTAATTGAAATAGTAAGTAGAACTAGCTAAAAATAGTATGTACAATCGATAGTTCTCGCGACAAAAAGTAAAGGAGTAAGGAGAACTACTACCAATCTGGCGAATAATAGTAGTAGCCCCAATTAGTTTTGTGTTCCTCGACCTCCGCCTTGCCATTCTTGGTCTCGAACGGCATCATTCATTTCTGGTAAAACTCAGCCTTAACCAACTTCGGCAGCCTCCAAACAGTCCCAAACCTAGTTCCCCGTAATTTTTGTCTGTTATAAAAAGTAAATTATCCCTTAAAAGTTTAAAAAAAAGGACGATTTCAAGACTTGAGGAAATAAAACAGAATGCGATGAAGCAGCTGTTAGCTATTTTGAAAGGTGATTTTTAGGAGTGCTTTCAAAAGTTAGGGATCGCTGGAAGAAGGTTATGGCTTCCGAAATGGAATACATTGAAGAGGATATTATCGCTCTTCACCAGGATTAACTCTTACTTTTGGTATACCACAAGGTCAGATACTCTCCGAACAGACCTAGTAGATGTCATCCAATCCCCCACTAATGACCGATTATAACATTTTCTTTTCAAAATAGAACTACCATTCCGGGCCTCGTTAACACCCCGTTTTAAATGGGGCTAAGTAGGTCAATATCTACACGGAGAATGCATTTTACGAGATACCAAAAGAAAGGTATTGATAAGTTGATCGCGTGAATAGTCACGTATGGTGCTATGCAGCCTTGTGCGTACATATGCTGCCAATAAATGTTTGGTATTGAAAAAGAAAAGTGAAATCGAATCTCTGCTTGGTTGCCGGGTGTCAGAAGCGAGCATTTAGGAGATCGAGCAGGTCATAAGAGAAATTCGTTTTTACTTTTTCTTTCTGGTGCAGAACAACCGTGATCGCACAGATGGTACCGCATGTTAGGTGCTTTTGGATACGACCAATAGGCCAGCAACAGCTGTTAACGCGGTCGTATACGAGAAGGAGGCGGGAAAGAAAAAGCGGATGCAGTGAAAAGCGAAAGAGGGTCGCACTCCTCTATTCTCCTGATATGAAACTCGATAACCATGATCAAGAACAGTCCGTTATGATGAAAACTCTGGTTTTGCTACAACATATGCTTCACATTTTGACACTTTTTGCTCAAATCGGGGAAAAGTGTCTTTCTGGGTAAATTAGTCTACATCCCCGGATAGCACAAAAGGTTCCCTGAACATTCCAATGTTCCAGGAAGGTTCCCGGAAGCAGGTAAATATCCGCATATACAGGAAGATTCCCAAGGAAGGTTTTGGGAATACTCGTGAGGAATTCAATTCACTGAATTAATGAAATTTATACAATGCGAACATTTAACACGAATATTCCCAGAACCTTCCTTGGGAACCTTCCTTGACGTTCGGACAATTACCCACTATCAGGAACCTTCGCGAAATGTTCATTAAAAATGTTTGCATTATACAAAATTAATTATTATACTGCGAAATTTCTTTACGAACATTCCCGGAACCTTCCCTGGTACGCGGAAATTTAAATACTTTCGGGAACCTTCCCGGAACAATTTTCACGAACATTCCGCGAACCTTTCTTGGGAATCTTCCTGTATATGCGGACATTTACCTACTTTCGGGAACCTTCCTGGGACATTGGAATTTGGATTTGAGCAAAAAGTGTCAAAATGGGAAGCATATGTTGTCCGAACCTTACATTGGAATTTTCAGGGAAACTTTTGTGCTATCTGGGTCGAGGGGTAAACCACTGTTGTAATCATGTAATCTTTTGAAATCCCATCTAATCTGGTGTAATAACATATAATTTCAGGGTAGATACATATCAGGGAATTCTGGAAAGTCAGTGCATTTTAAACTGACCAGAAAAAGTCAGAGGTTGCCAGGGAAAACCTGGAACAGTGAGGGAATTTTCGATAAACTGAAGTTGAAGTTAATTTTATTATTTTGGAAAAATTCAACATTTTTGTTAAAAATGTATCGTTTTTGGTTGAAAATGTAACCTTTATGTTGAAGTTTCATCTTTTTAGTTTGAAAATTAAACTATTTTGGTTAAAAATTAAACTTTTTTAAAAAATTCGTGTTATATTATATTCAACATTTGTGATGAGCTTTTTTCCTTTTTTTCACGGAACACTCTTCCTTGGTTGAAAATTCAACTCGTTTTTTAAAAATTTATCTCTCACAATAGAAGATGCATTAAAAATGTACCTGTTTTAGTTGAAAATTGATGTATGTATTTTGTTGAAAATTTGTCTTTTCGTTAGAAAATTCCGTTTTTGATTGGGAATTCAACTATCGTTTAAAAAATAACTTTTTCGGCTGAAAATTTGTTATTTTAGTCAAAACTTTATTTCGTAGGTTGAAAATTTAACTATTTTGTTGAAAGTTCATTTTTTCAACTAAAACGGTAACTTTTCTATTTTTGATTAAATTTTTGTTTTTAGTTGAAAATTCATATATTTAAGTCAATAATCATCTTTTTTGAATTCAAAATTTAATTATTTTGGTAGGAAATTCGTCTTTCGCTTTACAATTTAACAATTTTGTTGGAAATTATATTTTTTTGTTAAAAATTGATATTTTCGGGTGGAAAAATCTACTTTTTTCCGAAAATTCATCATTTTGGCTTGAAGATACAATATGTTAGATTCTCTTTTTTCTTTATTGA
>CAKNWT010319103.1:0-12036 GCA_932066315.1 Andricus coriarius
TGGATTTAACGAGTTTTTTTAGGAAATTCAAAATATTTCAAGGAATTAAAAGAGTTAAGACTATTTCAATCGATTCAAAAGAATTACGAGATATTTCACAGATTTTAAATGATTTTAAAAGATTTTAATTTACTTATTATTATTACACCAGTAAGCCATTTCCCTTTCGGTGTAGCGTTATTTATTTAAATAACACATTCTTTCCGCAACACTGCTCCGACCCGTTAGATTTTAATTGACTTTAAGGAGATTAATCAAATTCCAACAAAATTTATACGGGATTTCGAAGGATTTCGATGGATTTTTAGGGATTTTAAAGAATTAAGACCGATTTCCACGAACTATAAAGGATTACAAGGGATTTGAAGTACAAAAGAAGTCATTGGATTTCAAATGATTTTAAAATATTTCAAAATATACCGAAGTATTTTTACAAATTTTGAAAGATATCAGGGGATCTGAATTAGATATCAAAGATTTGAAGGGATATGAAGGGATTTCGAAAGATTTTCAAAGATTAAAAATTATTTTAGGGATATATGCAGGTTTTAAGAGATTTAAAAGGATTTTAAGGATTTCACGGGATTTCAAAGAATTTAAAGAAATTTCAAACGTTTTTACCGGATTTTTAGGAATTAAGAACGATTTTCACGGGTTATAATTTTATTTAAAATCTTTAAATAATTTCAAACAAAGTCATGGGATTCCTACGGTTTGAAAGGATTTCAAGAGATACGAAAGTATTTGACGTATTTTAAAGGATGTAATTATTGGAATTCGATGATTTGTAAGGATTTCCAAATATAGGTAAAGCTTTCAAATGATCTTATGGGATTTTTAGGGATTTTAAGAGATTTAAAGGGGATGATTTACCGGGGGTTAAGCCTATTTTCGAATAATATAAAGCATTTTAAAGGATTTCGAAAAATTTTAATGGCTTCGAATATTTTTAATGATCTTAAGGGATTTGAAGAGATTCGGAAAGATTCCCACGGATTTTAAAGATTTAAAAAAATTTTAAGTGATTTTCATGGACTTCAAGTATTATTAAGATTTCAAGCGATTTCAAAAATTTTCACAGTACGCAAAGAATTTTAAGGGATTTCATTAGTTTTTAAAGATTCAAAGGGATTTTAAGAGATTATGCACGATATCATGGAATTCAAAGGATTTCAAGAAATTTTCACATGATTTAAACAATGAGTGAAAATATCTTTGGAACCCCCCTCCCCACCCTCTAAATAAGGATTCGTAAGATTTTCTGAACTCTTTAAAAACAAATATTTCTCGTAATTAAAAAGTAATCAGTGATACATTTTTTTAAGTTAGAAATAAGTATATCTCAACATTTGTTTCCCGTATTAATAAATAATAAACAAAATGTTTAATAATAATCATTTTAAAACTTAAATACACATATATAATTATATCCATCGGTGCCTTTATGAAGTACAGACTTCCTTTCAAAGTTTCATCTCTCCATGAATATTCATAAGCACTTAATCTATTTGGCCATTTCCAATTGATTAATAGCAAATTCATCTTCCCCTGTCGGCTATTAAAATACCCAATCCTTTTAAATGACTTAAATGACTGCCACTACCATTCAATATTACTAAAATAACCATTCATTTCACCATTTGGTCGTCTTTCATACACAATAAAAAAATTCACCGTTCGATGACCTTCCTGCGAAGATTTCACTCTTCCGTCTAGAGAAATCCTGTGCCAAGGATATGTTAGGATCGAAAGGATTTTAGAGAAATCGCTAAAATTCCTGCAACATTTTTGTGTTAAATAAAGGCAGGAGGGCAAATAATACCTGTTGCGCAAAAGCATATTATTTTTTTTTCTTCAAAAATTCCAATGGTTTCTGGTCCTTGAAAACAGATTATGAACCTGGGGAACCTCTCGGTGATGCAACGCAAAACATACCGAGTTTAAGGTTTAGCGTTTAGCTTGAAGGGAAGGTCCTTTGGTTCTAATGATCGGTGGCATAAATTTTCAGCGGACACTTTATGACGTCCAAAAATTACTTTACAGTTGGAACAGTAAAACTTTAGAAAGATCCTCCCTGTCCATCTATATTCTATCTATATAGTTATAGTATATAGCGTTGCGCGCTGTAATTTCTTATACGACCACATTATTATGAATTGTCCCCAAGGCGTGCAGGCTAACAATCGAAACACGTTCAGGATAGGGTCCGTGCATAAATTACGTAGTATATTTTGAATGGGGGGGGGGGGGGGTAGGACAAAGACTTTTCTATGCTGGTTTACGTGCACTGAGAAAAAAATCTTCAATCAAAGAAAATTCACAAAGATTCATAGAAAACATCTTATAGTCAAATGTGATTTTAAATCTGGAAAATATTTCCTTCAAACAAATTAAAATCTATCGGCTGAAATAAAAGTTTCTCTTGATTGAAAGATGTGGTTTCTTGGTTTGAAGCGAGCCCTGAATTTAACCAAATATTTATTGGTAACAAAGAAATGGGTTCAAACATTTGTTCGAATTAATTAATTGCAGAGTTTTGATTAAAACGACGATTTCTTTTAATGAAATACATCCATATTTACTTTTGAAAAAAAAAACTTTTTAATGTATAGAAATATATAATTGCAATAATCGTGTCAACTATTAATATCGGACAAATATTTTTCAATTCGGTGAATAATTATTTATGTGAAACCAATATTTATTTCAATGAAAGAAACCTAAATTACTTGACCCACACGTGCAAGAATTTTTTAGTTTAAATACGTACATGTGTACATAATTTGAAATATCACCCAAAAAATGATTGGTTTAAGTCAAGTTATAACATTTTTGCCCGTTAACAATATTTATTCAACTAAGTAATCAAATCCTTAATACAAAGAAAAAAAAAACAATAAAACCCATTTCTTTTGATCCAGCCATTTTTCTCCATGTGGTGAGTGGTGACAACCATTTCTTACGTAAAATATTTTGAAATCTGCAAATCACTGAACACCAAAAGTTAATCAGAGTCTTGCCTGTTTTCCATCTTTTCTTCTTATTTCTCATTTTTTCTTTTAAATGCGAATCGAATAAATAGAAAACAATAAAAAGATCTAACTAATTTTGTTTTGTTAAGGGTTCATTCTTTTCGGTTAAAATTTCAACTTTTTTGTTCAAAGTTCGTCTTTTTGTCTTGAAAATTCAACAATTTTTTCTGTTTTGAATTGATAATGCAACTGTGGTTAAAATTTAATATTTTTCAGTTGAAACTTAACTTTTTTGTTGAAAATTCACAGTTTCGGGTTGAAAATTCAACTGTTTTGTAGAAAATTCAACTATTTGGTCGAAAGTTGAACTACTTTGTTAAGAATTCGTTTTTTGAAGTTGAGATTTCATGATTTTAGTTTCAAATTCATTTGTTTGATTGAAAATGTAACCATTTTGATAAAAAATTCATTTTGTTGTTGAAAATTAGTTTTTTAGCTGAAAATTTAACTATTTTATACATATTTGGTTGAAAATTGATCTTTTTCAGTTGATCATTCAACGGATTGGTTGCAAATTCATGTAATGTGTTGAAAATTTGTATTTATTTATATAAAATGAATCCTTTTGGCTTTAACTTTACCTATTTGATTGAACTTTTATGTCTTTGTTGAAAATTTGACTTTTTTGGTATGAAACCAATTTCTTTGGTTTAAAACTTTTTTTTTAATTTCTCTTTTTTACTTGAAAATTGATGTATTTTGTTAAAAATTCATCGTTCTGGTTAAATATTGAACTACTTGCTTTTAAGTTTATTTCCTCTCTTAAAATTTATTATTTTGGTTGAAGATTCATCATATTAGTTGAAAATTCATCCCTGGTGAAAATTAACTTGTTTAGTTTAAAATTCGTATTTTTTTATCAAATTCCATTGTTTTTTATTAAAAATTACAATATTTTTTGGTTGAAACATCCACTATTACATTTTTTGTTCTAAATTCATCTTTTTGGCTCGAAAATTCAATAGTTTAGTAGAAAATTCAACTGTTTTTTTTAAATCCCTCTTTTTTTGATTCACAATTGATTTTTTTAAATGAACATTTTACTATTCAATTTTAGTTAAAACCCGATCTTTTTTGTTTTAATAACTCAACTATTTGGTTGAAAATGTATGTAATTTGTTGAAAATTTGTCTTTTTTGGTATAAAATTAACCTTTTTAGTTGAAATTCAACTATCAGGTTTTAAAATTTATGAAATTTTTTTCTCGAGAATTCGTCTTTTTTAGTAGCAAATTATTCTGCATAGTTGAAAATTCAACTGTTTTTGGAAATCTCGCCTTTTTTGCTTGAAAATTCAACATTCACTGAATTCACTTCATTCACTGAAAAAACTCGCTTAGGTATAAATTCAACTCTTATTGAAAATACTTTTTCTTGATTTTGTAAATTCATCTCTCTTTGTAGAAATTACATCTTTTTTGGCTACAAATTTTTAACAAAAGAGCTCAAACATATTGTGAAGAGAAAAAAAGGAAATGAGAGTGAGGATGGCTTGGTTGTCTCTTTCCTATTTCTCTCTCCATTTTTTCCTTTGTTATGTGCCTGTCTTTAATGAGCGGAATACAATGTTTTTTTTTAATAACTGATTTTTGGATTCACAATATGTTGAGCCTTTTTGTTCAAAAATAACTTTTTGCAAAAATTGTCTTGTTAATATTGTGGCTCTAATTTTCCTTTTAAAAACTCTATTAGTTAATTATTCAAATATTTATTGAGAATTAATCATTTTTGGTTGAAAATTCATCTACTTGGATGAAAGTTGAACTCTTTGTTAATTCATAAAAAACAGTAAGCTTCTACGAGTCCCCTCCTCCCAAATCGTTTTACATTATTTTTGGATGACCCTTAAAAGAAATTCACGAAACAAATTTAGTCGGCGAAAATTACGTAAGAAAGGAGGAAGGAGGGGGATCAAAACTTACGGACCCTAACAAAGGAGTGTACACGTGGTTCAAAATTTCAGTAAAAAACTTTCCGTAATTTATGCACGGCCCCATAATATATCATTCAGATTCAGGGGCCTCTCTTATGCAACTTTATTGCGGCCTCGAGTCCAAATGAATCAAGAAAATATAAAATTTTTATGAGCCTTCCTCGACGGCTTGCATCTTCCATGTTCATATCTTATGTTAAAAGGGGGCTTGAAAATACACAAAGTCAGAAAATATACGAGAGTGTAAAAGGGGGATTTTTAGATTCCTGGTATTGGTTTCATAGAATTAATTATTTATTAAATTTCTGTGGGCTTTAGGATTTTATAAATCCTCGATTTATGTGAAGAAGGGGCTCCTTGATCATTTTTGAATTGAGAGTTTTATACTACTTTCTTGAGTGCAATATGATGATCAATTTTTATGTTATTTTAGGTTAAATTTTGTGCAGTGAGTTGTGAAAAAATATGTTAGTTTCGCTTAAAACGAACTAGGATTGCATACAAGGTAAATAATTGAAGAAATTGCTTTAGTAATTCGATTTGGGCCAATGGATCTATACAAAATAAAATATAGAAAGCCTTCAGCTCAAACTTCAAACTATTTTTTTAAATTTGGTAAAAATACAGAATGCCGTTCTCTGTTCTGCCTGTCAGAAAAAAGTCTAGGAAGAGTAATAAATTCTAATTTAAAAAATTGTGAAACATGCGTGATGTCCTTAATAAGCCTTCATCAAAGGCAACCATACAAAACCCATCCACTTCAAAATGTCCTCAAATTCTTTTCTACTAAGAACCTAGCCTTTCTCTCCGCCAATAAAATAGCAAAAATATCTCCAATTTTTCAACTACTTTATTTCCAGATACTTGAGTTCTTTCGGTGCCTTTGAAAAATCAGAGTTTTCTCCGACACTTAAAAAAAGGAAAGTACCTCCCACACTTTAACTATTTTACTTTCCAATAGGAAAATCCATTGAAAACTCAAAATTTTCTCGCCCAATAAAAAATCAAAAATATGCCCAGCTATTCTTCAAGCATTTTATTTCCAAGTACGAGGAAGGTCTTTTGAGAAATTCAAAGACCCTTTACAAACTAAACGCCACTTCTAAAAATTTGGTGAACCTAACCTCGCGCATTTAGAGAAGAGCAGATGATGGTTGAACTCGGATTTGATTCGGTGGAAATTGAATAGCAGCAACGATGCCCGGGACCGTCACGGATTTTGAATTGGTATTCAGTCGATTTCCGCGCACCTTGGAAACGGTGATTTTTCGAGGGTAAACACCCTAAACCAGGAGTATGGTTTACCACCGTTTTCTTACCTACGTCATATATGAATTCATCCTATCCTAGGCACCATCCTTTGCAAATGGATCCGCTTGTGATCCGCCCGGATTTGGAAATTTTCACGGTTCCCATTTCTTAAGGCTGCTTTTTTCAGATTCAGACAAAGTGGTTGCGTGCGATGTGTGTCATCAGGTCGCTTTTCTTATTCCAGATTTCCAAGAACTTCTGCAATTCTTTAACAATGCATAACAAAATTTTAAATAATTTAAATATACTAGAAAACAAATACGCGCGCGATAACTTTTCATTTGTCTCACGCAATTTTATTATTAAAATATACGAAAAATTAGAATTAAAACAACATTTTTAGATTTCAAAGAAATTTATTGTCTATAAAATAATAGCAAAGAAAAGCAGGACAATATTTCTGATGATTGATGAAAATTGATATCTTAACTTCCGAATTAATATATAATATTTTTGTACGATATATAGACAATCAAACTGTTGCATTTTTGTTTGAAAATACCAATTTATGACAAAAAACTATAGCGTAACCTTAAGTTGTTCAAAATTGTAAGTTCTACTTTCAAGCTAAATGATTTTTGTACTTTAAAGTAACCTATTATTTTCAAATATTTTAAATGTTCTCTATCAATCTAATTTTTTATAAACAATGGCAATGTTAGGCGACAAACATTACTACAACATAAGAAACAAATTTGAGATGTAAATCCTCCTTTAAACCTAATATTTCTTGTTCAAAATAACCAAATTTCGGTGAAAGATGTCAGCATTACTTAAAATTGTTTCAAAATCAAAAATCTGATTTGAAATTTATACCGAATTATGGTCATAAACAGGAGCTTGACCTTCAAAATTTCAAAAATTGAAAGCCAATGATTTTTCATTAAAAGTACCGATTTCCGGTATAAAACGACAAACAAAGCAAAAAATGGTACGAAAATGATGTACTGAATGAATCCGAATGATAATCTGACGAATAAATGATTTTCTTATCAAAAGTACCAATTTTCTACGAAAAACACTAGCACAACACAACAAAAAATTATTCAAAAGGGTCAATCCTCTTCTGAATGTAATGATTTTTTTTTATAACCGATTTCCGGAGAAATGTCTGAAAAATATTTTTTAAGTAAAAATATCAATTTCCGAGGAAAAACGCTAACATAATTCAAAATTGTTAAAACTTTCTGTAAATCTTGATCAAATCATAATGATTTTTGTTGGAGAATACCAATTTTCGTTGTAAAACAACAAATAAACCTATGATTATTAAAAAATTATGAATCTACTTTGAAATCTAATATTGGTTGAATTAAATGTTCAATTCCCGACAGGAAAAACACCTAACACATCCCGAAATTGTTCAAGCTTGTGAATTTTATTATTCAACAAAATTCTAAAATTTCTTTCAGAAGAAAGTTGAATTTTTAACCGGAAAAGTTGAATTTTCGACAAAAAAGTTCATTTTCAGCCAAGGGAGACGAATTTTCAACCAAGAAATATAACCTTTTCACCATAAAAGAAAATTTTTTAAACCAAGAGGACAAATTTTTAACGAAACAGTTGAATTTTCAACCAAAAAATATGTCTTTTACAAAATAGTTGAATCTTCAACGAAATAATTAAACTTTCAACCTATTTTTGAACCTTTTATGATTCACCAGCACCGATTGAGACTGTTTAAAAAAATGGTCTATTCTGTGAAAACAACTTTTTTGAAATTCAAAATACTACAATACGATATCTAGTCTATTTGTTCGTATCTTCGAGACGCATCGATTGCCCAATTGAAGAACCTTTCACGACCTACCATAACCTACCAATATCGTTTTTCAATTTCTTAACAAAATTATTTACTTTTTTTAAAGAGAATTGTATTAAAATTGGGAATATAAGAGTATTTGATGTAATTGCTCGTGTCTTCGAAACGCGTGGATTGACCTATGGACGAACTTTCGATGACCATTCTTGATCTATCAATGGCGACTTATAGAGTTAAAAAAAGAGTTACACTTTACACGAAGAAAGCGTTTTTTTTTTAATTTGGAATATAACACTACCGTGAGTTAAAAATTTGTTTATGTTGACAGAAAGTATAGATTGACTTTTTGTTGGGCTCTCTGATTTTCTGAAAATCAGATTTTCGGTAAGACAGAAACATAAGCTTGAAAAATATTAAAAGTACTACTTTTCTGTCACTTTTCTGTCTTGGCACGCTCTCTAAATCCGAATTAGTAGAAATTTTACTAATTCAATTAGCAGCATTGTATCTGACTGTTAAATTAGTAATTTTATCAGTTTCTACTAAATGAAATGGTCAGATCTATGTAACTAAATGAATTAGTAAGGGTATTCTACTAATCTGCTTAATAGCGCCAACTTACTAATTCAATGAGTAGCAATGAATTGCTATGGAAACATAATTTAATAATTTTTTAAATACTTTCTGCTGGTTTTTGATTTTTAATTGAGAAACAATAATATTTTCATGATTTATATCATAAGTTTATATAGTTATATCAATAATAATTGTGTATTAAGGATGCAATATTTAAAACTGAAACGGTATTGGTAGTGATGCATATCGAGTCAAGAAATGCTCGTTTTCGTTCGAAATCGTTCGAAATTTAAAAAATTTTCCGAGCCGAGATTTTTGAACCTTTTTTTGCTTTTGTTCGTATCGTATCGTTTGACAACCCGATCAATGTGCTCGTTAAACGTCAGTTTTCAAAAGATCAATAGAAAATGTAAACACAGCAAAACGCAAAAACATCCGAGGAAGAAAACGAGGAATCAGATGTCGAACTGATATAGGAAGGTTTAACAAATTTAAGTATAAGAAGATAAAATGGAAATATCTTTGAATTATTATTTAAATTCATAGATTAATGTATGTTAATAAAATTCTCTTCATGTTAAAATAAATTTTTTAATTTACTTGAAGCTACCGTTTAAAATAGTAACCAGCAATATACATTTACCAATTCATTTAGTAGATATAGTTACTAATTCATTTTAGTCAGTTATTCTTACTCATTGAAACAGTTGATTTCTTCTAATTACTAGTAAACGAATCGGCACTATTTGATTTAGTAGAAAACTACTACCAATTAGTAGTTTTCTACTAATTCAGATTTAGAGAGCACTTCTCTGAGGTAGCAAAATGCTCATGAACTGAGCACAAGTAAATACACCCATAGTGAATACATCCATAGTACTTCGCAGCAGTATTTATATTTGCTTGCTAAATGAAGTTTTCTGAATTTGGAAGTGAATTAAGTGAATTCGCAGGAACACACACATATTGGGTGAAAATTTGGGTTATTCGAGATTTTAACGAGGTGGATGGAGTCAGTCGGCTTTACTTGAGCCCTGTAACCCAGCAGCTGGCTTTGGCAACTTAACGAAGGCATATTGTAAAATGCAGGACATCGCGTTGCTTCGTGGGCGGAGAAGTCCGCAAAAGCCGCATCGGTCTCCATGAAATCGTCGATTCGACGCGGCGACGACGTTCTATGCCTGGTCCGTGGTCGCGCGACTGTCCCGACATAAGGGTACGCCTTAAGTAGCCTCAAAACTTTTGACCACTTGCTCAACTTTAACATTTGCAAAGTCGGTCAAAACTTTTTCCGGAGAATCCTTGCCAATTTGATTCGCTCGACCCGCACTCTGTGCCCGCAGCAGCATTATTGTCGCATTGTTTCTCATGGCAGGCATAGTTACATTGGTACGGGAGCCGTTTCTTAAGCCAAGTGCACGCGTACGTGATCGGAACGAAGTATTTTCTCCCGGGTCGAATATACTTATGCTCTCTTGTCTCTTGGTCAGTCAAGAAACTTTCCGCGAAAGGAGGAAGTCCATTAGGGTAAAAAGTAAAAACGCAAAAAGAATGCCGAGGGTGAATGGAATTCAAAGGCTGCTCTCTGCAAAGATGCATCCCAATATTGGATCGTTTTTATGGGATTATTATTTATTAATCGAGGAGTTGGTTTCTGAAGGGAGTGGCGAAGAAGAAATGGCATTTTAATGTAAACATTGAGGAGGGACTTATAATATGAAATGACCAATTTATTTACTGCAATTAAAATTCTTCATGAGAAATTTTTGTATACCATATGATTCGTAAAAAGAGCAATTGAATCCAGGAAGATTCCGTTCCAGTTTCTGAAAATGTTTCAGGTTACAGTTATTTTTAACTGAAATATGAATACAAAATGTTAATGTTAAACTGATTTGTCCGAAGTTCGGTTTCCCGACTTTTCTGCCCTCGGTACTACTTACCCGTGTGGAAAAGTTTTTTTTATACAAGAGCGCTTGCGTATCGGTGCGGAAAAATAATCACTTTCCGCACGCTGTACATGCGTCGAAAATCGGGCATTTCGTTCATGATTTAATTTCTTTGCTATTGAATAATAGGGAGAACAACTGAAAAAGATAAGTTTTCAACCAAAAAATTTGTAGCAAGTTGAAGTCAACAAAAAAGACGAAGCTTTAACAAAATATTTCAATCATCAACCAAATAGATGAATCTTCAAAAAACAAGATTAATTTTCTACCCAAAAAGACAAAGTTATATTTATAACAAAATACATGAATCTTGTACCAAATAGTTGAATTTTAAATTATATAGACCATAATTTTCACCCAAAAATTGAATAGTTAAATTTTCAGATAAAAAATTTAATTTTTAACAAAAAGAGAAAGAATTTTTAACAAACCAGTTAAATTTTCAACCAAAAAGGTAATTAATAAAATGTATTTTTCACAAAGTAGTTCAACGTTTAACAAATTAGTTGCATTCTTAGCCAAATAGCCAAATAGTTTAATTTTATACCAAATGGTTGAATTTTCCAATAAGATGAGGAATCTTCAACAAAAACAATAGGATTTTTTTTACAAAGGAGTTCAACTTGTAATCAAATAGTTCTTTTTTCAACCGAAAAATATGAATTCTCAACGAAGCATGCAATTGTAATAGCTAAAATATCAACCAAAGAATATTTTCAATTAAAATTAAATACAGTTGAATTCACCGAGAAAAGACGAATTTTCAACAAAGTAGATGAATCCTCATCCGAAACAGGTTAAATTTTTAACGAAAAAAAGAAAATTTCTCTACAAAATAGTTAATTTTTCAACCAAACAGATAAATTTCCAACTAAAATAATGAATCTTAAAAAAAAACGAATTTTTAACAAATGTTCAACATTCAACCAAATAGTTTAATTCTAAACCTTTATAGAGTTTAGTGGAAAATTGAACTATTTTCGTTTAAAATTCATCTTTCGCTTGAAAAGTGCACTGTTTTCTAACACATTCGACTTTTAACATCAATTTTGAATTATGGTAATAAAAAAAGTTTAACTATGAAAAACCGTTTTTTCAACTTTACATATAAATTATGAGAATGAGAAAATTTTTACTATAAAAATCGATTTTTCATATAATATAAATGTCCATAACTTCCTTACTGTGTAATAAAATGTATTAATATTATAGGTCAATCGATCCGTCTCGAACCAAGGAATCTTTTATATCCTTGCATCAACTTTGAATTATGTCAATGAAAAAAGGTTTACTATGAAAAACCGATTTTAAAAATGTTATAAAGTGCTAAAAAAATGCAATAAATATTTTTGGAAATCCTACGGTCAGCTTCAAAATATATGTCGTGAAAATAAGTCTTCTAGTTATCATGTTCACAAGAAATTGTGACATCCACACACATCTATGAGAAAACAAACTTCGACTTTTTTCGTTG
>CAKNWT010319119.1:0-11995 GCA_932066315.1 Andricus coriarius
AATTCCATGAAATTCACAAGAACTTCAGGTGATTTTTAACGTATTGAGAATAAATTTCAAAAATGAAAACAAAAAAATGCGTTGTGTTAAATTCAAACACAGTGAGTCTCGACCATTTTTAACCTTGCATTTTTATGGCACAACTTTCCTTTACAGATTCATTTACTTAGGATTTTAAAGTATTTTATACCAAAAACGAGAATAAAGTATCAAGCTCTTTTTGGAGTTTGTTTAAGAAGAAGCATGAATCCTCTATTTCTTTTTGCAGAGTCAAGTTCGCAGTCAAGGAGAAATTGCCTTGACACTCCCCGGCCGGTTCACTGTAGCTCTTCTCCTTCTCGTCGTACACTTCAGGCTCCTGAGGAGCATCCAGTTCGTGCCAGGGACAGGACGCCTCCTGGTAGGCCCCCTTCTTTCAAAGTACTTGGATACACACTTAGACAACTTGGATACATTCGGCTTATTCCCCGCACAAATAAGAATCTACGATTCGAATTTCGAAGATACGTTTTTCCTGCTCGGTATCCAATTAGGTTGCGAATAGGGGAAAAACGCTATAGTCACGTTCCAGCCCAAGAACATATTGTATTATCAACATCAAATGGTGACATTTTTGCCATATTAGAGTCTAGCGGGTTTCTTCGTTCAATTTGTACGACAAATAGTGCTAGATCTAGAATTAAAGTAAATATGATGAGCGGCGCAGTTGATTTTTTGACCCCAGATGAAATCCGAAACTGTCCAGTAGGCGAAAACCGTGCAATCTTCCCCGAAACTTTTATTAAAGTTTCAGCAAATTTCGATTCACTACAGACTGAATGGAATCTTAGTAGCGAACGTAACCCTGGTTTTTCTTCTTCTGACATACAACATTCACCTGAACGGACTTCTCCTCAGGAGCCTTCTCTTCATGCCGAAACCAGGTTGCCTCCTGGGTGGCCACCTTCACCTAAAGTACTTGGGTATGCACTTGTACAACTTGGATACATTCGGCTTATTCCCCGCACAAATCAGAACCTACGATTTGAATTTCGAAGATACGTTTTTCCTACTGGTAAACCAATAAGGTTGAGAATAGAAGAAAAACGCTGTAGTCCCGTGCCAGACCAAGAATATATTGTATTATCAGCACCAAATGGTGATATTTTTGCAATGTTAGATTATAACGGGTTACTTCGTGCAATAGTTACTACAAATAATTCTAAATCGAGAATAAAAGTAAATATGATAAGCGGTGCAGTTGATATTTTAACCCCAAATGAAATCCGAGATTGTCCAGTTGGCAAAAAAAATCCAATCTTCCCCCTCAGTTTTATAAAAGCTTCAGCAAATTACGATTCACTGCAGACCGAATGTAATTCTAATAGCGAACGTAACCCTGGTTCTTCTTCTTCTGACAGACAACATTCACCTGACCGGACTTCACCTCAGGAGCTTTCTCTTCGTGCCAGGTCCAGGTCCTCTCCGGGAAGGCCTCTTTCTGTTCAAGTACTTGGATGTGCAATAGAACAACTGGGCTATGTTCGGCTTATTCCGTACACAAACCAGAACCAGCGATTTGAATTTCGAAGATACATTTTTCCTGACTATGAACCAATTCAAATGCGAATAGATCATACGAACTATGTTCTTAACCCAAAACAAGAGTATATTGTATTATCAACATCCAGTGGTGATGTTTTTGCAGTATTGGATTACAATGGGACACTTCATGGAATATATAGGACAAACGAAAATAATTCGCGAATAAAAATAAATATAATAAGCTGCGCAGTTGATAATTTGACTGCAGATGAAATAAGGTGTTGTCCAGTAGACAAAAATCATCCAGTGTTCCCAAACAGTTTTATTAAAGTTTTTTCAAATTACGATTCACTAGAGTCAGAAAAGAATCCCAATGGCAAACGCCATCCTGGTTCTTCTTCTTGTACCACACAAAATGCACCTGTCCGGACTTCACCTCAGTAGCCTTCTCTTCATGCCGTGTCCAGTTCTCCTCCGGGTAGGATTCCTTTACATATAGTACTCGGATATGCACTTGGACAACTTGGATATATTCGGCTTATTCGCCATCTAAATCAGAACCGGCAATTCGAATTTTGAAGATAATATTTTCCCGCCAACAAACAGCCAATGGTGACGTTTTTGCAATACTGAGGTATCCTGCCCAGATAGCAAGCGTGCGGGGCACGTTACACGCAGGGAATGCGAGGCACGCCTTGCCTGCAGGGTGCGAGGCATGAGTCGCACTTCGTGAGAGCCATTATTTGTAACATGAGTACATAAGGGAGAAGCGTAGTTTTCAATTATAATTATTATTACTATAATTTCAACTATAATTATTGTAAAAATGGTTTATTCATAAAAATTGAAACATCCCGAATTTTATAGTAAGCATAAATTAGGAAATTTGTATGAATAACATTATTAAATGCATTTGGAAAATTTCTTTATGTGTAATGCAATTGATTTATTAAAAAACGATAATTTATTAATATGTTTCTTTACTCAAGCGGTGTAAGATTAACAAGACAATTTTTTGCTTATTATGTAACTTTAAAACAAAATAACTTTTAACTTTTTAAACTTTTTTTTCAATTATCTTTGGTTGTTTTTTTGAAAATTCAGTATATCCACAAACACGTATTTAAAAAAATTCTTACATCAAGTATGATTTTTACAGCAGAGAAACTACAAAATAAATTTCAAAACCATAAAAAACTTTAAAAGAATAAAGTTTTAAAGTAAATAGTTAACAAATATTTCTAAAAATTCTTCCACCGAGTGAAAATTTTGTTTGAAATATTTTTCTATGGTCATCCCGGAAGTTAAAAAAAAAATTTGAAAAATTTAACAAGTGAAATATGCTATTAAACCTTGATCAACCGTAAAATATTCCTATTAGCCAGTAATTTTCGTTTTGTATATACAAAATATTTCAAAGATTTTCAATTTTTTTATTTTTATAACTTCAGTTTGTAATTTGAATTTTTATGTTGCATATTGAATGAAGTTTAAAATCAAATTTAAAACCAATTTTCAGAAAATTGGTTAATAAATTTAAAAAATGCGTCCCTAATTTATTTTTAATAATATTTAAAAACCGCGCGCTATCGTTGAATAATATTTATATGGCGCAGCAGCCTTCGTCGATCCAACGGAAATGCTTGACGCGCCACTAGTTTCTTCGCGACTTCTCATCCGTCGATCTCGTCTCGTTTTGCATCATTTACCATGGGAAATTTCGAGATTTGTTTTATTTGGTGTGTTTTTCTCACCTCGTTAAGATAACTTGCTAGCTTGATCGTTAACGAAGTTTATCGGTTTTTGGACAAATCGTGAAGCACGTACCTTTTATACGAGGTAAGTAAAATACTTATCATGCAATATGCATAAATTTACAAACAGAACCTCATTTTTGTCATCTTTCTTGCTGCCTTCAGTCGGTAGTTTTGCAGAGTGTCCATTAATTTTTATGCACCTGGAGATTACCTGCTTTTTATTTAACAATCTGAATTTAAATATATATATACCGTCCGCAATAACCCGGAACGTGTGCTAGCATATGCTAGCATTCAGTCGTGCGACAAAATCCGCATGCGTGAAATATATAAGACAGATAGTATAGGCAGATATTACGCAATACTCGTACACCCTTTCATGAAAGATGTTGCAAATTGTGATTCACTGCAGAATTTGTATAATTAATTCAATGAAAAAATTGCAAAATGAAACATAATAATCCTTGTACCCTAGAGTTGAATCAAAATTAAATTAATACAATAAAACGTCATTATATTTTTTTTCGCATTTTCATTTGAATTGTTATTTTTGAAAACTTTATGTCAATGCAAATAACGAACTTTTACGTAAAAGATCATGATTTTTAATATTAAAACCCTGTGAAAGAGCTCTAATTACTTTAATGTACCTGCGGTACAAGCTGTCAAATAATTTTATTAATTTGTTCATAATTACACATATTCTTGAGGTACGGATATTGAATGAATATGGTAGGGTTGATAATCTGATTTGTCGAGAAGTGATATAACCAGCACGAACCTTAAAGATCGATTCCTCACCATGATCGTTGATGTTCATGATAGTGCAAATTTCTCTATACATCCTGTACATGTCTAAATACAACGTCTAGTTGGTTGGTGGTTGACAGAGAGGATATAGATTTTCTCTTCTAGCGTAGTGTACAGCATTTAGATCTTGATCGGCTGATCTTGTGTACTTTATTTATGGCGTATAATCTCTAATATGATCAAACGTCACTGCAGTAATGTTTAAATCAAGTTTAAACTGATTAGGCTGTCTTTCTTTGTTTTCTTCTCTTGGATTTATTTGCTCGAGATCAGCTCTCAAACCATGGGTTTGCTTCCCAATGAGGTGAGATAAATTCTTTCGTCTTCGGCCTCCTGCAGTGTTTTTCGATGTTCTTCGAAAGCCTTTAGGATGATTTTCAGTCTGAGCGTAAATCCTTCATCATATAATTTTCTGCAGGGATCTTGCTTTTTCAATTTTTCCAAAAGGTTTTCATAATTTTTGAATCAGGTACCCTTGCCCCGTCGATATACACATCAACATAGGAATCAAATAAATAAGCTATCCATGGAGCCTTTGGGGGTAAACGCGGGGCTGCATTTTTAGGTGGGCCATTACCTTTGGACGTCGATTGCGTAGGTTCTACGTCTGGCAGGACGCTGTGACTCTTTCTAAAAACAGGGGTAGGTACTCCTCTCGTACTTCAGGATTTGATACATCTAACGCTTTTGCTTAACGAGTTCGCGGTTGAATCCTTAATATGCGAACAAACGGTTTAATTTCCGATTATAATCTTCTTTTTTCTTCCTTGAATCTTTGTCTACAAACAGAATTGGCGTTACTGGCTTAGAGACCGTGACAATAGTATTGCGCATAACGTACATTTCACTTCTATCTATTGGAGAAAAGGTCGGCCCAGAGTTCCATCTGTAGAGATAGAGAAATTATTTCTCACCACGTTTGTTCGATGGAATCACGAGTTCCTCTTGTAACGCTTGGAGTTTTATGATATTGACTCCTGATCCTGGACCGACCAGGAAGGATGTCTTCGGATTGCGAAATACCGTGGCAATCCACATGAGTACTGAGGAATCTTATATTTGGTTCCATGTTCGGAACAACCAACATCCAAGGAGGGTTATTGTTCGCTTTTCTCAACTTGCGCCGAATTGTGTCTTGCTTTATCGTGATTGTCCGTGTATTTGGCTTGCAAAGCATGCGTTACCTTGCTCAGCAGCCCCTGTATTCTATTATAACAATCACTAAAATTCTCTTCCTTTGTTTTCGCAAAACGTTTCTTTAAATGTCTAAATAATTAATCTACAGCATTCATTTTCTTACACCTTACACTTTCCCTCGCCGCGTCTGTTAGTTAACTGGGCACTATTTTAATAAAAGGAGCTCGATTATCTGACGGTATGTAGACAGCTCCATTAACTATGTCCTGCAACAACTCCTCCAATGGAATTTTATTTCCGTCAAAATGAGGGATGTGATCTGTAGCTTGTTGTAATGTGATTTGTTCGGGAAATGACAAAATTCCTCGCTTTGCATCGAGGTCCAACGGAGTGCCACCCGGGTTGATGTTAGAATCGAAACCGAGTATATTGGTTCTGTTGCTCTCTGTGTTGTCTTAGATTCTTATTTCCTAAATAATTTATATCTTTATTATATTGATCTACTTCTGCAACAAGTGCTGCCAAAATGTT
Source organism: Andricus coriarius (assembly GCA_932066315.1). NCBI lineage: Eukaryota > Metazoa > Arthropoda > Insecta > Hymenoptera > Cynipidae > Andricus > Andricus coriarius. The sequence continues at coordinate 5,760 of CAKNWT010319119.1, forward strand.
TGTGTAATATTTCAGATCCCTAATTAGGTCGTTACAAAAAAGGAACCTCCCTTAAAAAATCACAGGTGGATCGTCCTAAATGCTTTTTAAGAACTATTAATGCTTGCTATATTTCCGAAATGGCAATCAACAATTTCTTTATTCAATTAGTCGTTTTATCCTCGTTTTATGCAAAATGTCTGTCTAAAGAACTTTACTTTTAGCGTAGGGGATTAAAAGAGTATACCAAAGGCCAATCCATTCGGTTAATTCTTTCGTTGATTATTTTAATTTATGCATTTAATTTGGTTTGCTTAAATTTTAAACATTTTTTACTTCTCGCCTGGTACACTTGAAATAAAAGCTGATTTGTCTGGAGAACCTCCAGTTGCATAAGTTCCTAATATTCTCTAAATTTAAATTGATAAAATTTCTCTGATTTTTATAGAGATATTTCACTAGTTGAATTAAAAGAAGGGAAACAAATAGAAAAATCTATCTATTAATGAATTATTCAGACACCTATACATTTTAACATACTTATTCAAGATCGAAAATAATTCCAAAAAATCTCGACTTGATATCGAAAACAATCTACAAGGAAAGTTTACTAATTGTTCAATTACCGAAATTACCAAAGAATTAGAAAATATGTTTACCTAATGACTTTCGTAAATAAAATAAATTTGTGATTTTTCACCATTCCATTCGTGGAATGATAGAATATTACTCTAATATTAGTTAGCAATTCGGTATATAAGTTAATTAGTAAAATTTTCACTAATTTAAATTTATTGTGTATCTGGTGTTTTTATTTCTGGCTATGATAATAATGATAATAATTTTTGTTTGAACCGCAAGGATAAAAAGTTTGCTAGAATTTACAAAGCGTTCCATATTTAATTTCATAAAATCCTTTTTCTTCAATCTGGTAGTATGGTTCACGGTAAGAAGTGCATATGAATTATTTTAAATACTTTCTTCCAATAAGTGTTTATTTATTATTTTCATAAAATATTACAAATATATGGGATTGAAAAAACAGAAAATGAGAAAATTAGGGGGCGATTATTTAACTTTCTCACGTTTATTTTCGCTTCCACTTTTACGAACTTCACATTTTTTTTCAAAAGGTTGTGACGATTAAAATTTAAAGAAATAGTACCGACGTGCATGTCAAAAAGTGGAATTAAAAACGAAAAAGTTACTTAATCAAATTTACCTCAAAAAAGTGACACATTTCAACGGCAAAAGTGGACAAAGGATACTCATTTCTAAAACCAAAAACAACCAAAAATATACCTTCTCACTATAATGATAATGTAAGAATGTGATCAACTTTAATTTCGAAAACAAGGAAAATGAAAAGTATTGGTTAGAATTTAAAATGATTAAGCTGTTTAATTCGAGCCTTCAAATATTCAGATTATATCAAACTTATTCATTGTTGTCATGAATTAACTTTTTTGTTAAGAATTCATATTTTCGGCTTAAAAATTCCACTGCTTTGTAGAAAATTCGACTTGTTGGCTTTAGAATTCAACAGTTTGGTAGAAAATTAAAATATAGCTTTTCGATTTTTGGTTCAAAATTGTTCCTTTTTGAGTTCAAGATCCAACTATTTGGTAGAAAATTCATGAATTTCGTTAAAAATTCATCTACTTATGTAGAAAATTATCGGATTTGTTGAAAATTCATCTCTTTAGTTGTAACATTAACTATTTTTTTGAAAATTCGATTAATTTTCTGTTAAAAGTTAATTTTTAAACTTGAACTTTAGCGATTCCATTTTTGGATGTAAACTTATGTTTTTTAGTTAAAAATTCGGCTATTTGGTAAAAATTTTTACTATTTTAATGAAAGTATAATTATTTTGTTTCAAATTAAACTATTATAATTATTTGAGCTATTCTTAATGCAGGTTTAAATTGTTAATTTTATACATGAAATGTGAGGGAATTATTGCGCAAGGGTGCTTATTATTGTTTAATTGATTGATAATGATGATAAATTTGACCATTATTGCAGATTCATTATTATTTCTTCACCTTAATCACAGCCTACAAATAAACATAATTCACAAAGAGCACATCCAATTTAAAAACAGTCTATGGCTTTATTATACTATATTAAACCGAACAAACTGCGAAAAGAGACTTCACCTAATGCAGATTTTATTTTTTTTTCAGAAAACTTTATGATCATCAATTTTGAAAATGCTATCACTCTGATAATTTCAATCCAATCTGATCATTTTTTCAATAGTTGTCGTGTCTCAATATGTTCACATACTGCGAGCAGTTTTCGTTCAAAAAATTAATTTTTTGTGTTTAAACAGGATTTTGACTGAAATGACGTAAAAGCCTTGAAAACTGTAAGAGTTTTTTCTTTTTTGGTTAGAATATTTGATTTCAATTGGAGAGAACAAAACTGAGCACACGTATTTTATTATGTTATTGAGTGTTCTTTATTTCACATTGAGTTTTCTCTGCAGATTTAAATGATTCAAGGAACTTTCCTTTTTAAAATTTTTTCCGTTACATACATAATAATTACAAAAAAGGTATGCCTAACTGTAATTTATTTGTACTTTTTCTGTATGGACTAATAAAGTTGACCACCATATGTGCTGTCATCCCCTCAGTAGGTCAAAAATGTTATAGAAACATCGAATAAACATTCAGGGACATCCAAATTGAAATCTATTTGAACCTCGCCCATATATGTGAGATAACGACTACGTACGTATATATTTGAACTCTGATGATGCAATAGAATATTCTTTAGTTACATTAGTCAACCCACCTATTCACTGAAACATGAATCAGTTTTTCCTCTACCTTGCGAAAATGAGGTTGATCTATACTTTCGCTTTCACGCTGGCTGTCATCTTTAATTATATTGGTGAATATACTAACATAATATATCTATCATTTTTATTATATTTTATATAATACATGCATGAATATGGCCATTTCTCAGGCTTGTGAAGCGAACATAAAGTCCCCATTTTCAGCTTATATTAATATAACGGCCATTTGTATTCTTATGTCGTCAAAGCTTATGACGTCATATTAGTGTTGCCGCTGAGCGAAAAATGCCGAGGAACGAGACGGGACGAGACGAGGCATACCTGCTGTCTCGATATTCCACGTCTAATTTTTCCACGTCTCATGTTTCCTCGTCTCGTGGCGTATTTACTCGTTCCTCGCTTCGGTTTCTCCGAGGAATGCGACATAATTATGTGCGCTTGCAGAGCGGACAGCTCTCGAGAGCGTTCTTTTGCCACTTTGACGTGCTAATGCTAAGCAGCGTTCTTAAATGAAAAGCTAAATTTGAAATCTGATTACATATTACACTTGTTTGTTCATGTGAAATCCTGAAAATATTTGGAATTCTTTGTGAATTCCTTGAACTATCTTAAAGTAGGCAAAATCTAGGTGAAATCTTGAAATTTTAGCAAAATCGTTGTGAAATTTTTTGTAATCTTTTAAAAAGTTTAAGAATTCTTGGAAATAGTTGTGAAATATTTTACAAATGTTTTGTAATAATTTCAAAATATTACAATATTTCAAATATTTGTGAAATCTTCAAATATTTGGAAATCTTAGTGAATTCCAGAAAGCCTTTTAGTGTATACAAAATCTGCACATAAATGCCATTTTTGTTTCATAATCTGCATAATATGACTAGGGTAAGTGTCCCAATTATTGCAGAGTCATCGTTGAACCTCACTTCAATTCAATTTTTCACCTATTTTACATTGAAATAATATGGTCCTTCTGTTTCAGCCTAAAGAATAATGTATTTTGTGCATTAAAAAAAATTTGCAAGTACGAGAACATTATATAACGTATTAAAAATGTAAAAAATTGAAAAAAGTGTACCTATTACTGCAGTTGAAAAAAGACCGTGTACGTATTACTGCAAACTGAGGTACCAATTTCTGCGGATTTAAATTTTATTTATTTACGAGCATATAAATCATAAATAAACAATTTCATGTTAAATATCTCTCAAATAAATAAGTTTTTTATTTTAAAAAATGCATTTGTTGATAAGCCATTTTTTTCAAAGTATAATTTAGCCACAAAAGAAATATAATTTCGCAAGTTACAGGAAATCCTCGATTGGCACAAACGAAAATCCACTTCACAAGACTCTTTTCTTCTTTAGATAAAATTGTATTCGGCCTAGGGTTTTTGTCTGCATATTTTCCTTTATAAGGGGCTCTTATTGTTTATTCTGGTATCGAATATTTTCGTGATACAGCTGCAAAAGTTTCTTCTTGCATAACCCCTTTCACGGCAAGCGCAGCAAGTTTTCTTTTCCGTAAGAACATCTTTTTAAAGATTTCCTTCCTGTTTTTGGCTTCCTCTTTGGTTCCTTCTTTTTCACTTTATTTCACTGTAGCCACCGTTTATATAACAAATTAAATAAAAATAATCAACCTGTCATTTCAAAGCGTCTGGCGTGTGTTCAATCAAAAACCTAAAGCAAATGTTAGGTTCAATGTTGATAGCACCGCAGTATTAGGTACATGTGGCTTGAAATTTGGACCGCAGTAATGGGAGCCACCGTAATAAATGTGTACCTATTGCTGCGGACTTGATTTTTTAATTAATAAAACAATTTACATGTTTTCAAATGTTGATTATATTCAAATAGGTATTCTGATAATAAAAAAAATTCTCCACTGCGTACAAGGTTATGCAATAAATCTAAAGCTGATCAAAGAGCAGTACTCCGGTAATTGAAATAGAAGCAAAATGGTGGGTTTTTCAAGTTTTATGAATGTTTTTTTAAAATATTTATTAAGAATATATAACTAATTTAACCTTATTTTAGCTTTTGTTATACAGTAGAGTAAATTCTTATTGATTTTAGGAATTTTTTGCTGTCAAAAGAATTATTTATACTCAGCTTATTCTGATTAGGCGAAAAAACGTGGTGATAGGTACACATGCAGTAATTAGTACACTTACCCTACTTCTCACAATTTTTTATGAGATTTTTTGTTGAGTTTCTGTAGGAAAAATTAATTTTTTTATAAGCACCTGAAAATGCAAAAAGTCTAGGAGCTCTGTACATAATTGTTTTCAGCATATAAAAGGCTTCTCATGTTTAGCATGCGCATCCGACAAATTTGAGAATATCAGATCATTAAGAATTACCAACCGCTGAATTTTTCAAATTAACTCGTCATTATCAATAATTTGATTTTTGCAATGATTTGGAAGTACATTTTGAAGATAAGAAAGTTTTTCTATGCTAAAAAAATTATTCATTAATTTTGGAGCTGCTATATTTTTTCCATTTTCAGCACTCAATAAGAAATTAAATTTTCCCTATATGAACTTAAATAAAAATTATAAGAAAAATTGTACATCAATGCTGAATTGATGTCTGACAAGTTAGATAAATACTTCATAAACATAGAGCGAATATTACGCACTGTAGAGTATAGAGTCTAACCATATATACAGATAGTCAGCACCCTGTACGCTGTAGAGTGTAGACTGTAGAATATAACTATATATATTCAACACGAGAGTAAAGGTATAGACTGTAGTAATAACGTTGTAACCTGTAGCGAGTACTGTGTAGCCAGAGACTATAGAGCATAGAAGCACGTGGTAGCTGGAGAGCATATATAGATATACTGAAAACGTTGTGAGCCATATAGTATATCTATATATACTCGTGACGTAGGCGTATGCAGCTACGACAGAAGATACACCGACGTTGGAATAGGCCCTATATAAAAACCCAAAGGACCAGCATGGGTCAGTCTCAGTCTGAGTTTCAATTTCAGTTTCCAGTACCAGTTACAAGTTATATTTCGGTTCAACGCCCTTCTCTATTTTCTACGATTTTCTCGGATTCGGCTGTCCAGTGTTTAGTGTCTCAACCGCTATTTCTCGTGGATTAGTGTGTGTCCCCTAGTGTTGTGCACTGGGAAACCCGAATCTGGGATTTCCCATCTTTGGAATACTCCGTAAACATTGACCCCGAATTGGACCAACCATTAAAACCGTTTTTGAGGATTTACCCAATCCTAAAGTGCATCCTATCAAGTGCACAACCCCTTCTCCTACGCCACTAACCTTAGAACGGAGAGACGGACCAACACCGAGATCTTATTTGATTTTTTCAATCAAATAAATAATAAAGTAAGTCTTAATTCAAATAAATCTAAAATTCATTTATCTAACTCCCTTGAGCCATAATATATTAGTTTCCTTTATTTTAAAGGT
>CAKNWT010319121.1:6321-19516 GCA_932066315.1 Andricus coriarius
GAAGTTCCACGATGCGACCAATTCGCCATTTCTTAGGAGGCTGATTGTCCTCCTTGATTATTACCATGGCACCGGGTGTAAGGAGACTCTTATGATTTCGAGTCCATTTCTGCCTTTTTTGAAGTTGGCTCAGATATTCAGAATGCCAACGATCCCAAAAATGTTGCACCATCTGCTGAAGGTGCTCGTATCGTGATAGACGATTCTGAGGAACAGCTCGTAAATTTGTTTGCGGTATGGCGGATAAGGACTCTCCAATCAGGAAGTGGCCAGGAGTTAGGGGATTAAAATCAGTAGGCTCACTAGAGAGACGGAAGAGAGGACGTGAATTTAAACAGGATTCGACTTGCGTTAAAACTGTGTACAACTCCTCAAAAGTCAAGCGCGTTTCTCCTATAACTTTCGTAAGATGTTTTTTTTGCTGACTTAATGGCCCCCTCCCATAGTCCTCCGAAATTCGGTGCATGAGAAGGAATCATATGCCACTGAATTTGGACTCGCAATAAAAAATCGTTCACCGTTTCTTGAAATTTTCGATTCCATAAAAGTTCGTACAATCCATTGACCTCGCGGCGAGCTCCTACAAAATTCGTCCCATTGTCCGAATAAATCTGCTGGCATTTGCCACCGCGCGAAATAAAACGACGCAAACCATTCAAAAATTCCTCCGTGCACAGTTTGCGAGCAAGTTCAATATGAACAGCTTTGGTTACCCTATATCTACATGGGCGCTCTGTATCCGTGCACTCTCCGTGTTTCTCGGTTGATCGGAGCTCGGAGTGCAGGCGTCCAACCGTTTTGGTTACTTTGCATGGAGATGAAATGTCCCTAGGCCCCCATTACTGGTTCGCACGATGGCTGTGACCGCGCCAGTTTTCAATAGTTTGAAGGGAAAACGTCAAGTTTTTTCAAAATAGTGAATAGTAATCATAACCTGTAGTATAAGTGAGATACAAGTTTTGCAGAATGGAAGAGCAAGAATTGTGTACCCGTAAACTTATATCTTGGAAGGATGATATTGTTTTATTTTTTAACTGAAAATTGAAATTTTTATCGCAACCCGCAGTGAAGCCTGGTTCAATTTTGCATCTATTTTGCAAAAACGTAACGTTTTGCTTTGAAAACTGGCACGGCGACAGCCATCTGGCGAATCATTAGTGGCCGCCTAGGGACATTTGATCTCCGCGCAAAGTAACCAAAACGGTTGGCCGCCTGCACTCCGAGTCCCGATCAACCGAGAAACACGGAGAGTGCACGGATACAGGGCGCCCATGTAGATACAGGGTTACAAAACAAACAAAAATGCAGATGTAGACCTTAGAAGTAAGTCGACTTCGTGAACGTTCGATAACCTGATACGGTCCTGCGTACTCAACTCCGCAAACATAAAAAGGACGGTTTTCAGTGACTCTCCCTGACGGCAAATTGCCCATCATGTACTCTACATTTTTCGGTCGAGTTTTGAAACATGGAAAACATTTATTAATCACATTCTCTACTGCATTTTTATAATTTAATGGCCAATATCTAGATCTCAAAGATGCCACAACTGCTTGACACCCTGCGTGCATTAATCGTTCGTATTCTTCGCGTATTATCAGAGTCGTCAGCGGATTTCTTGGAGCCAGAATAATAGGGTGCTTTTGATCGGACAGGATGGGAGCGTTGACTAGAAAGCCGCCTACTCTGAGGGTACCCTTTTCATCGATGAATGGTTTCAAAGCGCATAACTCACTTTTATCCGAGAGCTGCTCAGATTCTTTAATTTCTTTCTGTTCGGATGAAAATTCCTTGAACTGAGCAAACCTCAAAATAAAAGTCAAGGCATTCCAGTCAAGATTCTTCCAGTGCAATTTCGAGAGGTTCTGAGATCACATTATTTTGTGAGGGCCAATCCCTTCGATGTTTAGGAAGACTATCTGGTCCTGTCCACCACAGTTTAGAGGAACTGAGGTCAGTCGGATTAATGCCCCGAGAAATAAGGTCAGCTGGATTCTCATTAGTTGATACGTGGTTCCAATTTTGATTCGTCAGCTGTTGAATCTCGCTCGTTCTGTTGGCAACGAAAGTTTTCCAACGATTTGATGGAGATCGAATCCAACAAAGGGTCACGGTTGAATCAGTCCAATAATATCTGTCATCAGCCGTCAAGGTCAACGCCGTCGTTACTGTTTCCTTTAACTGAGCGAGAAGCAGGGCTGCCTGAAGTTCCGGCCGAGGGAGAGATGTTTTTCAACGGTGCCCCTCGCGATTTTGCACATAAAAGTTGAATGGTGCACTGTCCTTGTTAAGTTAATGTCCGTAAGTACACACACACACATCGTATGCAGCTTCTGAAGCGTCACAAAATCCGTAAAGCTGCACTTTGACGAATCCCGAACAACATGCAAATCGAGGTACAGAGATTTTATTCAAAGATTGTAATTGATCATAAAAATCTATCCACAGTGTATGTAAGTCCTGTGGAAGGGCCTCGTCCCAGCCCAGCTGCAATTTCCACAGCTCCTGCTTTATAATTTTTGCCCGAATAATTGCAGGTCCAACCAAACCCAGTGGATCAAAAATCTGAGCAATCTTCGATAAATTGATTCTTTCAGTCACCTTTTGGGAAGAGGATTCCCTTACTGAATATTTCAGTGTATCCTCTCCTGGATCCCAACTAAGTCCGAGAGTTTTCGGGTCCTTGTCCGATTGAATCAATTTCTCATCGTTTAAAGGGTTATCTTTAGCGAATACCTGTAAATTATTCGAAGCCCACTTTCGTAGTTGGAGCCCGGCCTTTGAGAGTAGTTCGTTGAGTTCGCTCCGTAGTGTTCTGGCTTCTTCAACGGTGTTCGCTCCTGTCAACACATCATCGACGTTAGAATCCCGAATGATGACGTCACTGGTAGCAGGGTACACTTACTTATTCTCCTTGCCAATTTGTCGCAAGGCTCGGGTGGACAAAAATATAGCTGATGCCGTGTCATAAGTCACTGTTGTCAATCTGAAGTGCTGAATAGGTTTCGTCGAGTCAGTTCTCCACAAGATTCGTTGTAAGTCCTGTTGATCCTTATCAATTTTTATTTGACGGTACATTTTTGTGATGTCAGCAGAAAAGGCAATTGGGTACTGTCCAAACCTCAAAGTTATTGAAAACAGATGATTTTGAACTGTAGAATCGACTCGCTGACCTTCATTGAGTGAGAGTCTAGATGAAGTTTTTGCAGGTCAGTCAAAAACAACTCTCCGAATGCTATTCTTCCTCTGGAATCGTGGTCATGTGTCATTGTTTCCCGTAATCAGTCAAAACATCGATGTACTTGTCTCGCAATTCAGTGTCCTTATGCAATTTTCGCTCCATGGCGAGTAAACGTTTGTGGGCCATGTTGAGAGACTCACCAAGGTCACTGACCTCGTCCTTAATGGGGATATTCACAATGAATCTACCGTCGCAGTCACGCTTCGTTGTTGCAATTAAATTTTGTTCACATACGTCCCTTGGATCAAGTGCTGGATACTTCTTACTAATCGTATGATTCTCGATTTCCCAGAATCTTTGCATATCTTGATGGAGTTGCTGATTAGTGATAAGGTTGCAAATCACTATGCATTTTTTCTGAGACGAAGAAAGTGCCATTGGACCAGCCACAATCCACCCCAGCTGTGTCTTTTGAAGGATTGGTTGATCCTCACGTAACTGTATCTGCCCAACACATAATAATTTCCAGAATAGGCCTCCACCGATTAAAAGGTCCATTGGACGAGTATTTGCGCAGTCAGGATCGGCAAGAGTAAGTCCATCTGGAATATTAAATTCGCTACGCTGTAGGGATACGTTGGGCATCTCGTCAGTAATCTCTGGCATAATCAGGCACTTGACTGTTGCAGAGAATCCGGTGCATCGCGATTCCAACATAACTTGAGCACGATACTGAGGTTATTGTGACGTTTTAAACACTCCCGATAATACAGTTTGCGATTTATCAACCGGCACTTTGAGTCGCTTGCAAAGCGTTTCAGTCATAAGATGGACTTGACTGCATGAGCAAAGAAAGGCTCGACACTCAGGACGGATCCAGTGACGGTCCTTAACGTACACCATCGCCGTTCCAAGCAAGACATGAGCCTTATCCTCGCTTGTACAATGCGCGACAAATAAAGACTTGCTTGATTGTTCATCAGGTTCACTGGAATTTGAAGGCACTGACTCCTTTTTAGAGGTTTCCCCTTTTTCAATATGCAAAATAGTATTATGTTTCCCGGGGCATTTTGCGCACGTACCTAATGTAGACTCTCTATTACGATGTACCGGTTTTAAACTATTGAAACACACGCTTAATAGGGCAACTATTCCTATCCTAAAGTCCACATTAAGTGCACGTAATTTTCCACAGTTAAGAAGCGCATGAGAGTCCTGGCAAAGTAAACATTTTTTTTGCGTATTCACACAAGATGTGACCGACGATTTTCCGTTATTATACTTCGAATTCGATTTTTGTTTTGAATCCCATTTGTTTGAGAGTCCTGTTCATCTGCGAAAATTCTCTGCAAATATTTGCAATGATTTTCTAAAAATTCAAATATAAATATGAAGGTCGGTTTGTCTCTGGCTGAGAGTAGACGTTTTTCCCACTCTATCTTTGTCGCAAAGTCTAATTTCGTAGATAATAAATGCATTGACATCCCATCCCAAGATTCAGTCGGTTCTCCTAATGCGTGCAGTGATAGTAAATTATTATTTGTGTCATCTATTAGCTGTCTCAGAGCAAGGCATGGAGATTTTGTCAAAGTTGGTAAATCGAACAATGCTTTTATGTGATAATAAACAAGTGCTCTTGCATCCTCATACCGATCAGTAAGAGTTTTCCATGCAAGATCATAATTTGCTTCTGAACCACCTAACGATTGAATTACTTGTGCAGCATCTCCGGTCAATGAGGAATTTAAATGATGGAATTTTTGCACATTTGAAAGTTCTTTACGGTTGTGCACCATCAACTTGAACGAATCTCGAAATTTGACCCAATCTTTAAATGAACCATCGAATTTTGGAATTGTCAAAATTTGGAGGTTCGCTGCTAGAGAGCTCATTGACAAGAGATTTGCAAAATTTAATGGGACTGAATTTCGTGATGATGATGAACTACTTTCCGAAACGGAACCAGATCAAACACCCTTCATAAACTCCCTGACCTGAGAAACTATTTCAAAATAGGAATGTTCGAATTCTTCACATTCTTCTAACTGTATTTGAAGTACTTTATTATCAGTTTCAAATAGCATATCAATTTCAGTCTGCACTTCATCGAATGTCGCAAACACCGGTTCAATCTGTTCTAATTGTAACGGCCGGGTACCTATTCCTAAGCTCTTATTGTACGCTGCAAAAGAATTTTTGAACCGAGTCAATTTCGTTTTGAGCGGAGTTCGCATTTTCTTCCACGCTTCAAATGTTGTCATTATTAATTAAGACAGTCAACGCAAGTCGAAGGAAAAATAGAAAAGAAAGGAATTGGAGACTCACCGTTTGATGAAACGTATATGTAATCCGTTCAGCTTTTAGTGCTCGGCGTTTCCAATCCGCATCTATCTCAAGAGAAGGGTCGGGCCTAAATCTCAGAATAATAATTAAGATAAATAGTTCGAAAGTAGATTTTTCCAGAATCGTATGAACTGAGAAGGCACTTCACGAATGTGGTCACAGACGCAGGTTCAAACTGGGTCACAAGTTAGAAACACAGACACATCTCATGTTCGGTACACAATCACAGTTCAATTCCACAGTCACAAGTTTAATACACAGTCACAGTTCAATTCACAGTCACAGTTAAATTCACGGCCACAGTTGGAGTCCACAATCACAAGGTCAAGTTCATGTTCAATTTCGCGGTCACTGAGATCACCATGAATTACATAAATTCTGTATTTCCTGGTTATTGTGTCCTGTTTCACTACCGGAACTAACAATCCGTTTCGAAGGACCAATGTTAACGTGCATAAAATTTAATAATAGTTATAATAGTTCAATAGTAAAGTTTTCTGGGACCTATGCACGTAAGTGTTGAACTGTCCGTAGGTATGTATATTGATAAACTTTAGTCAATTTATTATTAAACACAAACAAACAAATTTATTGAAATCAACACATAAACTGTCCAAGTCCGTGGTCAAGAACTCTGTCGCCTCGAAGGGTTCGAAATGCACTGCTTTCTTGGCTCGCGAACCGAGCCCTCCAACCTTCCTAGGGCCATTTTCCAATGTTGCCACAAGGAAAATATGAATCCAAAAACTACCACTCAGTTTGGCAACGTTGGAAAATGACCTGTTCACACTTTCAGTCGCGTAAACCTTAAACCTAGGCTTAGAGAGAGTTGCAATTAGGATGTTTGTCATCCGGGACGTGACCATTTGCAAGAGTTTATGAATGCAATATACCCATTGGAAGTGCTGGGTTTTCCCGTTATCGTAAATCTTTGAAAGTAGAGAGGTCCAAAGAAATTCAAAATCTGCTTAACATCTGCTAGCAAGACTCTCTAAATACTACGACTAAATTCCTCATCTTGTTCAGAATCTGAACAATTGGAGTCGCTAATGACGAATCTGGAGTCAGAACTTTTAAATTCAAAATGGCAGACCACTATGGCAGTAAAATGTAAGCATTTTGACGGATTTGGCTAAAAATAGTTACCCGGATATTCCTGGGGTCGCTGATTACGAATGTGAAGTCTAAATTAAAAAATTTAATTTGTGGGACAGTATATGGAGGCGAAAATATAAAAATTCGACGTATTTGGCGTGACATTTTTAATCTGGTGTTTTAGGGGTCGCTGATTACGAATCTGAAGTCCAAATTTTAAAATTCAAAATGGCCAATATCGCAGCAAAAAATTAAAAATTTTGACATATTTGGGAAAAAACTATTACTTGGGGGTTTTTTCTCGCGGATCACGAATCCGAGGTCTAAATGTAGATTTTGGGTATTACATTGGTGAAGAAATAAATTTAAATTATTGTGCTATGTTGTACGAAACTCAATAAGATTGCTGTACCCAAAATGCAGGCGTTTTAATGTGATGATAGATTTATCTTCTTACAAATGCAATACCAAAGGTCTAAATCCAGACATCGGATTTGTAATCAGCCATTTCGAAAATCACCAAGTAACCAGTTTTAGGCAAATACAATAACTTTTTTTAGTCAAATCCAGCGTCATTTAAAAAAATTTTCCGCGATATTAGGACCACCACATTAAATTTAAAAATTCTGACTCCAGATTCGTATTCCGCGACTTTAAAATCCCTCGAGTAACCATTTTCAGGTAAATATGTGAACTTTATGAATTTGGGCCTTATTTCGAGTTCCGACTGTATGAAGATATTGGTTGATCAAAAAAACCTTTGGAGGGTTTCTCACTGGAGTGTAATATAAACTTTTGAGCACCCCCCCCCCCTCCCGTTCAATGCCATTCTCAAAATTTTGTTTTTTCGTTACACCATAGTTTATTACTGTTGGTCAAATACAATTTTTAACCATCCATGTAGAAAATTATCGGGGAACTATTTAGCACCACGATTGACCGACTTGACCGCTAAAGTGACGCTCTCTAGACCAGTGGTCGGCAAAGTTTCTGCTCACTTTTCAGGTATGGTCAGGTTCGTCCCGGAATAATTTTTTCTAATACTTTTCGGTCTGTTCATGAACCTCAGTGCGAGTGAGCTTACTCCAGCAGGTGTCTTTTGTCCACAGACAGGTCAGTGTAAGGAAATTAAAAAACTTCTGGTTTTTCAACGAGCAATTTGAAACTAGCATAATCAGCATCTACGGATTTTTTCGATTCCAATGATATATTATTTGTCTACAAAAGTTGAAAATTTGAAGCAGTTTAATATCAAGAAACTTTAGCTCAATATTTAATTTAATACTAAATACTTCTCAAATTTTCAACATTTATAGACAAATTACATGTCGTTGGAATCGGAAAAATATGTAGATTCCAAATACATCAATTTTAAATCGCGGTTTTCAGAATTAAGAAACTTTTAATTTCAAACTTTTCTCCCATTTTGCAACAAAGGAGCCATGACTTGGTCAAGAGCGTGCCGACCACTGCTCGAGACGGACTATCATGGCCTTAAGTAGAAGTTGAACATTTTTGTATGGTCAAACGCTAGTCTGGAAGATCTAATCTGGCGCTAGTTAGACGATCTTGTGAAAATCTTTTTTAGCTTGTGGACGTTAAGAATTAAGTATAGGCTGCATACATAATGATTAAAGTCACGGTTTACGTACTATGTACAAAATATTTTTTTCTTATCTTAAAAAAAAAAGTTAGAAAAAGGAATTGCTATTGTTTCGCTGCTAAGATGATGATGAAAAGAATACATTTTTTTTAATAGTCGTGTTTCCTTTTTGGTAATTTTATACACATCTGGCCATTTTTGGTAATGTGCAAAAAATATTTTGGATTGACACTTTGAAAATACCGTCTAAATTAGGCGGTCTTGACAAAGCCCTAACTGGACGCAAGTCTACCTTGTCAATTTTCTACATGGGCACTATTAGAAATTCGCTAGTCGTAGAAAGAGTTTTTTGGCCCACTCTAATAAACGGTAGTGTTCAATGTAAATCATTCTGTTAAGTAGTTTCGGTAGATTTTCGATTAATATCATTTGCGATGTGGGAGAAAGGCGATTTTATTCGCGTGAATGGCTCTCCTCTGTTCCTTGTTGCACAATATTTGCGACTTGTGCTAATACATTTTGTGAGAATCAAATTGTTTTTGTGAATCAAAGATGTTACTGTGCAAGATATTACGAAAAACTACCAAATATACGTGAAATAATTATGTAAGTTGAACATTACTACTCGCATGTTCATTCCCAATGACTAGTGCAATTTTCAGTTAAGTTTTTATAGCCTATTTGTTCAACAACAAAAAACTATTAAATAGTTATCATTAACTTTTTAAAGTCATTTTTTAGAAACCCATATTCTTGCTTCGTATATGAATCGGGGGAATAACTGAACAAGTGAGGGTGTTACGTTTTGCGAACTTCACGTTGCTTCGGAATTGTTTGTCTCTGGTGAATATTAGAATTACTGACTTGAAGTGCATCGCGTTCTAGAGTTCGCGCAAGATGCTTTATGTACGCGCGAGAATAGCGAACTCCCATTGGTTCTTCACAACTCTCAATAGTTTAAAAACTATTGATCGTACAACATTTTGTTACAGTAATTTTTTGTTTATTTTTGTACGAGGAATGTGCATTTACAAGGTCTATGATGAGTTCAGGATCACTCTGTATACATTTTGATTACATCATTATTATTTCACGGAAATTAAAAAAGTTTCTTGGAAGATTTTACATAGTTGTCATTTTGAAATAGTTTGATATTGTTGAAATTTTAGAATTGGATCGTCACAAACTTAAAATTTGATAAAATGTTTATCATGTCGATATAATAGATAAAATAGATGCTTTATTCATAAACCGTATTCACATAATTTTTTTTTACTTTTAGACGAGAAAAATGTTTTATCAAATTTTAAGGTTATGAGGATCCAATTTTAAAATTTCAACTATTTGAAACTATTTCAAAATGGCAACTACGTACAATCTTCCAAGAAATTTTTTCAATTTCCAAATTTTTGTTAATTTCCAAAACTTTTTAAACAAAATTGTGTATCCTCTACACAACTACGCCTCGAAAACGACTCGGATCCGAGCCGAAACATGTCAGCAATATTGAAATAAAAACATCAAAAGGCCGGAAAAGGCCTTCACTGCATTAACATTCTAAGATACCGTAAAAAATTAAAACATCTATATACTGGCCTAAAACCTTGAGCAGCAAAATGACAACCAATGGATACTATCAACAACTTGATCAATACCACGATGAACAAGCTTTTATGCGGGAAGAAGAAACAATCAACGCAGATTCCTAAATCGTTGTCAGAATGAAGATGTGTTACCAACACACATAATGGGTAACATCCAACCGAATATTAGATGCTTTTTGAAACAAATTTGTAAAAACATAGAAAAAGTAATTAAACATCTAGGCAAAGATATATATCACTTTCAATGCCAAATCATTCAGAAACTTCAAATAATTTGTTTCATAATTTAGAAGCCAGAACTACTACAGATATTAATAAATACACTGAAAAAATCATTAATATATCAATGTTAAAAATCGAAAACTTACATTCACAATAAAAACCAGGGGCATGACACGATTATTATGATTATAGTTCCCAAGTTGACTCAGCGGGGAAAATGCGAAACTGCAGCGCTGATCGACTTTCGGCCAATTATCTTGTTAAAATTTAAATTAGATATTAGAATTCATTAAATATTTTTATTATATTAACATTTATAAAATATTAAAACGATATAAACTGCTGTTTTTGCAGTTCTAAATTAAATAAATATAAGTTAAGCATAAAAGGTCTTATTTATGATAACGATATTTGATACTTTTATATATTTATATTTATATTATGCACTGTGATTAGGTATATCTAAACACGTAAAATAACAGGTAAAATAGTAAAATACATATGTCCAACAGAGGGAATTTACCAAAAAAAAAGCAAAAATTCTAAAACTTTTTATAAAATTAATACGGTTGGCCGGGTACAAGTAAAGGGATTTCCAAGGTTATATTTTGACATCGGATGTTGACCCGTCCATTTTGGTTATTTTGACACTTATGATTCTTTTGTCACAAAACATTTTGGCGAAAGACGTTCAGCGCCACAGTTTCGCTGTTTCTCCACTGAGTCAAGTTGGGAACCAACTTCCTGTAGGCTGGAATGGCTTGCGTGACATACCCCTGATAAAAACCGAAACTCATTACTGGTAGTAATAATCGGATAGTAAATATGTCTAACAAAACTAGTCCTGACGAAGTAAGGGAGATGATCAGTCTAGTTGCAAAGAAAAAATAAGATGTCGAAACTTTACTTGACTAGTCACCCTTTCTAGGATAGGACACAGAAACGAATAACTGATTTACAAGTTGTCGAAGAATTCGTTAACTCTCGTCTACGTTATCTATATATGCACAAATGACAGCCACATTGGACGCTTGTGTTAACACGTAGTGACGTTCATATATGTGAAGTCGTGTACGTAAGTCTGAATAAAAGTTGCAGTAACCGGCAATGGACAAATTTACGCGGAGTTAAATAATAATAACATTCAATAATATAACATTAATAATAACATTCAATGACAGAATCGAGGCAATGGCAGAGGGAGAGTCATATAAATACCTGGGTATTCTTGAATCTAAGGGTATTCAGCATACGACAATTAAGAAACACCTAATGGCTGCCTAAACAACAAGACTGAGATTGGTTCTGGAGAGTTCTCTTAACCCGGCAAACAAGATCAGGACAATCAACACCTATGCCATCCCTGTCTTCATGTACTCCTTCGGGTTCATCAAATGGTCGAACACAGACCTTGAACGTAAAGCTGATCTTGACTACACGCCCTTGAATTTGTCCTCAGAGGAGGCCTTGAATACCAGGGCAGAAACCATAGAGGAATTAGACGTGGTTGACCGGTGCCGATTATGTGGAGATACCAACGAATCCATCCAGCTTATTATTGATTGTTGTCGCGTAATGGCCCAAAGAGAATATACGCACAGGCATAATGATATGGCGGGAATTATACATCAACAGCTTGCTCTAAACCCAGGACTCTTAACAGAATGGATGCCTTTCTATAGATACATTCCAATGCCCGTTTTAGAAAACGAAGTTTACATTTTATATTGCGATGTTACTATCCAGACGGATCATTATATCAGAGCCAATCGGCCGGACATCGTCATGTGAGAAAAAAAGGTGGAAGAGTCTACATCATCGACATTGTTTGTCCACTTAACGGAAATTTGCAGCCAACCTATACAACCAAGATCCACAAGTATAGCGAGCTAAGACATGAAGTAAAGACACCATGGAGGAATGTGAAACATGCATCTGTTCATCCTATTGTGATTTCGGCTACAGGCAATGTGCACGCAAGATGCACTGAACATCTTGAACATTTAAGAGTCAGTAGGGTACTGGCAGCAGCTCAGAAGGCAGATTTATTAAACACCTGTCGCATTGTAAGAAACTTTCCTGACCATCAGGAAGCAAGCGACTAAAAACCAATAGAGTGATACATGGTAGCTCTAAAAAGCGTCCAGAGGCGACTATCGTCACCTCCAACATTCACGGCAGCTGTGTCAGCATAACAGTGGTAAAAGAGGAACTGCAAACTACACCATGCTCCTAATTTTGTACCTACAACATCATCGCAAATGGGTTCATACATCGCATTAAATTAACAAATTATATCATCATCTCATCAGTCCCTTAACTTAGTCCGTGGCTATGATGGAAAACCAGGTTTTCCTTAACCCGGGAACAAGTTTTCATAAAAATAACATTCAATAATTACGTTCAAAATTGACTAATTTCAAATTACAAGCGTTAATAAAAGTTTAAAGCTTTCAATATATAAACGGATTTGATTTCATGGAATTAAATTTTCATGCGTTGAAGCGGAGTCAGGTATTTTTCACACGGCACTGCAGTGCCGTGCTGCAGCTCTTTGCTGGGATTTGTGCAAAATATTCCATCTGTTAGGTTAGCCGTGGGGTTTAGTTGTTGGGGATAACTTGCGTTCGCTGCGTTAGACACAGGTGTTAAGTAGTTCGAATCCCGCCGCAGAATTACTTTCGATTTTTCATAGGGTCAACTATATATGTGTGTGTGCAGTGTTCGACTGTGTTAAAATAAATATAACTTCCCAAGTGCGAAGTTAGATACGGCCCAGCACTGGCCCAGTATTGGAAAAAAAATTCCCGAAGATCGGCTGCCAATATCGTGCCATTGCTGGAATGATAACTCCGGTATGCACTTGGCGGCCAGCTCTGGCCCAGACTCTGGCCGCCATCACTTATGCGCTACTGGCTACCATTATCGGCTCATCAATAAGTACTGATATCGGCCCGATCTCGGCTGCCAATATCGTGCCATTGCTGGAATGATAACTCCGGTATGCACTTGGCGGCCAATTCTGGCCCAAACTCTGGCCACCATCACTGGAGTTAATTTAAAAAATAATAAAAAATCATTGAATTGTTTTTAGGACGCATTTATATACAACTACATATCATCCTGGTGTAGAGTGAATACATATAT
>CAKNWT010319128.1:0-10182 GCA_932066315.1 Andricus coriarius
GTCAGTTTAAAAAATTTATTTTCAATCAAACATGAAACGAATTTTCATCAACATAGTTAAATATTCTACCATAGAGATAAACCTTAAACTAAAAAAAATGAATTTTGACAAAGTAGTTAAACTTTTCATAAAAGAGCTGACTTTAAAAATATATAGTTGCATTTTTAACAAAGTAATTAAATTTTCAACCAAATAATGAATTTTTAAACCAAACAAGATGAATTCTGAACCAAAAATATAATAGTAGCCTTTTCAATAAAAAAAATGAACTTTTACCCAAAAATATAGTTGGATTTTCTTGCTGGGCTTAAGTTCTAAATGTTATCGAAATTCGTAATGTGATTTCCGCTTATAACCCCCCTCTCCCTTTTTTAGCATCCTTAGTATTTAGCCCCCCTCCCCCAAGCTAGTAACGTAGTTTATGAAAAGTTACGCCAGGCCACTTTTCCTTTTAGGACTACACCACTGATTATAAATGTCTTTTCTATATAAACTATTTGTTATAGCAACAAGCACATTCATACCTAAGGTAATTCACAAAATTTTTTGAAATTTTTAGAAAATTGTTATTCTAACGTTATATCTAAACTTTCCTGCGAAATTGCAATTTTTATTACCTGTACAGGCATCAAATATTTGTTTTAGTGCACACACCTCATTTATGGCCTCAATATATCTGTGATTCGAAAATAAAATACTTATGAAAACACCATTTTCGACATAAAAGTGCTTTTAGCGACCTGTCAATATTTTTTTTAATATAACCAAATTTGTGAGCCTATTTCTAGCACAAAGGAACATGTGGTTCCATGATGGCTTCTGAAAAATAAAAAAAAGATGTTTTTGGACGACCCTAGTAAGTAATCTACAAAATCATTATCTTCTTAAGAACATATTTATTCGAAAAGACTTTCAAAACTTATGTAAATTAAAATCAGGATTGCTACATAAGTCCGGTTTCAAAAGCTCATGACTTTTCCAATTCAATTCTATTCAATTTTAACACAATTTCTGGAACGATTATCAATCAATGCAATTGTAAAGGTCTCAAATACCACAGGGGTTTTTACTTTAGATTTTTTTCTAGATTCTTCCTAATGTAAAGAGCAGGGTGGCCTCTTTTTGACCGTGAATTTGACCAATTTTTCGATGAAAAATCTATCCATTCACTTGAAATATAACATGATATAATGCAATACTTAAAATAAGTTGGATTTCAACTTTTTTTTTAAATATTAAATTCAATTGTTAACATTTTCAATAATGAAATCATTCGGGCTTAAAATGTGTACTTCTAAAATCTTTTACTTTTAAAATGTTCTATTTTATGTCTTCATTTTTAAGCGTATATTTTTAGTTTAAAGAATTTTAAAATGCAGTTTTGAAGACTTGAATGAAAAACTTATTAAAAATTGAACAATAATTTATTTTACAAGACGATTCTGAATCTGTTCAAAATTATTCAATTCACAGATTTTAACTGCACTGTTTTATTTCGAAAGCTGTAGTATTTAAACAAATGTAAACATACGATTGAAACTTTATATAGTATTTCAATCTTAAAATTTAAATCCTATTCAAATATGGGTTGAGTCTAAAATATTCCATTTTTAACCCATTCAATATTGACATTTTTTTATTGAGAAAAAGAGCAATGTTTTAATTGTTAGCAATATTTGGCTGTTAATTTAAAATGAGCAATTTTAAATATAATTAAAAATTTAACAATTATTAATTTGAAACGACTTTAAATAAAAAAATGTAACGTCTGATTTAAAAAGTGTTTAGTATAAGAAAAAATTGAATCCTTCAATTATTAATGTCTTTAACTGAAAATTGCTTACAATTATTTAATTTTTTCAATTTACAAAGTTATTAATTCATTATTTAATTTAGAGCGTTGAAAATGATAACGCATCGTAGATTTATATTTTTTAACAAGAAATATTTAAACTGTTCAATTTATAAAAAGTCTAAAAAATTGTTTTGCAGTTCATCGGCATTTAATTTAAAATTGATCAATAAAGTGTTAAAGGTTTATACTTAATATGTGTACATTCTTGAGCGTTTAAATTACAAATTTTGGAATTAAACCTTTTTTTAGCTTCAATTTTTAAAGTTCTAAGTTTAAAAGAGTTCCACTCTGAGTGCTTTAATTTGCAATCCAGCTTTTATTACCTGAAATGAAAAAAATGTTCACCTGTGAGAGTTTGAATTTTTTAATTTAAAAATACGAAAAAACTCAAAGGAACAAAATTGTTTATCTTAAAAGGTTCTAGAAAAATTGTCTCATGACACTTTTCTATCTCGCGTTATTTTCGATATTTTGGCGAAAATATGTATGAAAACCTTTAAGATTTTTTTCTTAAAAATGCAATTTTATGGTGTGATGAAAAACTAAAAAGGACCTAATTTAATAGTTAAATCGACATGCTAGTGGAAGAATAATGAAGTTAAAAACAATTGAGAGTATCAATTATTTTAAAAATACCGACATCAAAGGAAAAAGTTTCATGTAAAAGTTATTGAAAGTTTTGAATTATCTTCTTCTTTATTTTTTATAACCCCGTAAAATTGTACTGTTGAGGAAAATAAAAGATAAAATTGAGAAAAAATAAATTTCAAAGGATTTTTGTACATATTTTCGCAAAAATTTTCTCAAAGAAAACGCGAGATGAAGGCAAAAAATGTTAATTCCGTTTTTTAGAAAAGAAAATTACCTCTTCTCTCCAAAGATTGTGAACAGATATACTCTTTACATTAGGGCGAATCTAGAGTAAAATAATGGGAGAAACAGTCGCTGTGTTGAGTAAATTGACATTGAAGACCAATTTTTGATAATTCGCCTTTTTTAATATAAAAATTCAAATACTAATAATATTGTCAATAACAATTTTTTGGAAACTCCGTAAGATATGTGTCGTCTTATTGCTGTGAAACAAACCATATTTACGTGGCAAATGATTTTTTATCTTGAGCATGAATTGCCTCCCTAATTTGAAACGAATTCGGTCTAAAAAATTCTAGAATTATATTCAGATTATTTTTATTTGTAAACAAAAAATAATTCGTAGCTAAATCTATTTCAAATCATGCAAGTCGGCGGGTAATATGTTCAGGATTGGTTTACAAATTAAATATGATTTTGTACCTGGAAAATAAGGAGGCATGTATTTTTTTTGAATTACCATATTTACATTTTGTTCAAAAAATGTGAGGGTAAAATGAGTTTCTTGCCAAATAAAATTAATTAAATAATAAAAAATGGTAAAGTTATTTTAATTATTTGAAAATTTAAGAAAATAGTTTCAAAACCCCCATCCCCTTTTTCCTGTTTTCAGGGAAGGGGAAATATTGATTTTTTTTTCAAAACCTTGTCCTTTTTAAAATTTAAAATTTTAAATAATTATTTGGTTTTGTTTTTTCAAATTTTTTTCATATAGTCAACTTACCATCAATTTTAAACCTGGGATGGATTTGTATTTTTAGAGAAACAAAATTCTATTTTTTTAGAATACTTCGTATTTAAAAAAAAAATCGAAATAGCTTTAATACTTTTTAAACTTTCTTTGTTTTTCTTGTCGTTTTCGAAAGAGTGAAAAAAACTTGACAAACTGAAACAAGAAAACCCCTAAGATCTCAAAAACTGAAAAATGGCATGGTTTCTCAAGTAAAAAATGTCGCTAAATTAAATTTAAAAAATACCTGATTTTCCATATAAGCTGGGCTTTACAATTTGAAATGGATTCAGTCTCGTATCAACTCGCAGATTTAAAATACGAGATTAGGTAATAAAATAATTATTAACACTTGTAGCAACCCTGAAAATCGTTTACCTTAGATTTCAATTTTAGTTTACGAAACTTGAAAAGTAAAACATTGAAAAGTTTCAGAGAAATCATATTTTATCTCTTAAAAAAGCATTATTTCAAAGATAAAATGTCATGACATGTATGTGATACGAAGAATCCTTTTCAGGTGGGAGTAGGGAAAGGAAGGAAGAGCTTTGGGCATGTGCAAAAAAATTGGGTATACCTGAAGCTAATATTACGATTCTAATGTGAGTTACGGAGCCTACTTGTAGTATTTCTGTACCTTGTTTTCACAAAAGCATTCAATTCTACTAATTCCCTTGCTTGTTCAGGTGTTTACTCTAGGTATTTTTCTCCCTCTTTTGCTCAATTCCAAATTTGTATAGGTTTGTAAAACGAAAATCGTCGCTTTTCCTAAATTTTATTTTGCAAACATTATTATTTGAAGCATAATCATTTTTAACTGCTACTTACATTACGAAGGGTTGACCACCACTCGACTTCTTAGTGTATACCAGATTTGAAGATAACAAAGAATTTAACAGATTTCAGAAACATTTAAAAGATTTTACCAATATTTCGAGGATTTCACAAATATTTCAAAGATTCTAAACGATTTCAATAATTTCCAAATATTTTAGAAGATTGCAGAGATTATAAAAATTTCAGAAGGATTTGAAAGATTCAAACCGATTTAAAAGATTTCAATAACTTCAAAATATTTTAGAAGATTTCGCAAAGATTTCAGAAAAATTCCAAACATTTCACGATGGCTCGCGCACCAGCTTTCAAACTTGATCATTCCTGATTAGAGGAAACTATGCTAGAGTAGGTTACATCGAATTTCTAAATTTAGGCTTCGAAGTTCTACTTTTTTAATTTTTTTAAATATTTTTTTAGGCAAGGATACTTTTTTTATAATTGTTTCAATGTAAAGCTGGTTTTTTCAGTAAAGTGATATAAAAAATTGATCATAATAGCAAAATTGAGTTTGTTAAAAATCAAAAATGAAAGAAAGGTATGCTTAAGGTAATATCTAAAAAAAGAAATATCAATAAAAATAGAACAGTCGATTACATTGAAGAAATTTTTTTTCGAGATCTAAGGAAATTATGCCTTACTTCTTTAGTGCAAATAAAAACATATCATATATAAATCTAACAAAGTAATTTTAAAAAATTAATGAAATCTTAAAAAATG
Organism: Andricus coriarius; assembly: GCA_932066315.1. Lineage (NCBI taxonomy): Eukaryota > Metazoa > Arthropoda > Insecta > Hymenoptera > Cynipidae > Andricus > Andricus coriarius. The sequence continues at coordinate 5,013 of CAKNWT010319128.1, forward strand.
TCATTTTTGCTCATTTTCAAAAAATTCTAACATAAGCGAAAAATTTATTTTTATTCTTTTATCAGCATTTAATGTTTTAATAGAGAATATTTCTCAAATTGAATAGATAGGTGCTTTAAATATAGGCCTCTGAATTCGACTTCGTTTCATCTATATTATGAAATGATTTATAAATAATAATCTTCACATATTACCAGCAATATGGAAAATAAAGTTTTTTTCATCAAAACTACCAGTACAGTCGCATTCCTCTTGAAAATCTGCACAATTTTCGTCTACATATTGCAATTTAATGTAGAATAAAACATAATATATTAGTAAGTACACTGTAAATAACTACAAAATATTGATTTGAGAGAAAATTGCAATGGATAAAAATTGTACAGATTCACAAGTTTTTTCTTGCACATTCCAATAAATTCATATGACCTACTTTTTCATTTTTCCCCTACATAATTTTAAACGGTTATATTAACATTTTTCTTATTTATAACTATTTAGGGTTGCTACAAAGTTTCTTGATCATAAATATGAAGAATTACTAAAAACGGAAGATTATTTCTCCATAATTGCAAATTGTACAGCTTAAATAAAATTTCCTGACATTTCCAAATCTATGTAGCATCCCTTTATTTACATAATGTTTTTCTATTACTTAAAATAAAGCTTGTATATACAACTATTATAATTAAAATCCATTGAAAATCATTTTCAGGTACACAGAGTTACCTGATGATCCTAAGGTACAATGGCCAGAAACTTTAGTGGCAGAGAATATTTTGAATTACATTGAACTCTACAAAATAAATGCTGTTATAACTTTTGATAAGTATGGCGTTAGCAAACATAAAAATCACATTTCTCTTTTCTATGGAATGGCGTCCTTGTGCATAGAGCAAAAAGTTCCATCCTGTTAGTAATGAAAACTAAAATAAATAAATAATATTAATTACAAATTCAATTCACAAACTAAATTTTCAATTTACCATTTTTCAGACTGTAAATTATATGTATTAGAAAGTGTAAATATTTTAAGAAAGTATACACAAATCCTGGACCTGCCAATCAGTTTGCTTTCTGCTTCATATTGGTACGTTGTTACGTACGATCAACGACAATACATAAAGGTAAAATTCCTTGAACTTTAATTACTAAATAGACCAAAAATATTTTACCTAAAAATGAAATCTATAACTAAAACTGCTTTCAGAGTGCAATGAAAGAGCATAAATCACAGTACGTCTGGTTTCGAAAACTCTACATGATTTTTTCTCGATATACTCTAATAAATACTCTCCAGGAAGTCAACGCTCTTGATCTGGAGCTTGACCTTCCATTCGATGACGACTAGTCCCTAGATTTACTTCCACAAGTTTTTATTTAATTGTAAATAAGCAAAATTATTTTATCGTTTGTAAATCATTCTGTACAAACTGAAAATATATGTTAAAATAAAAAAAGACTCAAATTTCTACGAATTTTTTTCATTACATCACAATGTTTTGTTTCATCAGTTTTCCATCTTGTTTGTTGCTTTTTTACATAAAAATAACAAGTTTTTTTTTTAGAGAATTTCTTTTATTTCTTCCGCTGACATGAGCTTACAGATAGTCAAATGTATCCCGATAAAGTCAATAAATTTAAACGGCACGTATCGGAAAAGATAAATGCATATCTTTTAACAATTAGATAACCCTTTCAAAGATATATTAAAATAAACAGTACATAATTTTCAGATCGATATGTCCATTCACATTCACACCTATTCTAAGAATAGTAATTTCCATCAATTTGAGTGAAGTTGAAATTCGTTTTTAAGTGTCATACACATATTTTATATAAGAACGTGGAACAAAAAATAAAACAGGCCATATTATTTCTCAGGCTTACAATTTGGCACAATATTGATTTGTGCTTCAATTGAAAAATCATTGAGCGCTCACAAGTATTGTCGAATATTATTTTATATTGAGCGAAAAAAAAACCATCGCTAAACACGTGAAAACCCAAACTTTTGTGCAAAACGATCAAGGCATATTCTAAGGACCTTCGAATATGCCCTGAAAACGATAACTTAGCGTAATGGTGAAATCTTACGAGTATTATAAACATAGAAAAGTATATATTATATTGAAGGAAACTATGAAATCGTTGAAAAATACTTTGAGCTTTCAAAAACGGCAGAGTTGAAAGGCGAAGTATTTGATTTTTCGTTTTTGCGATTGTAGACTCGCAATATTTATCACTTATATCGTAGCAGAAGCTCTCTTAATAAACAAAAATAAAGTCACTGTATTCAATCTCAGATTGCGGAATGTAATGTAAATCATAAAAGCTGCCATTAAATCCAAACAGGACTTGGAAGACAAAAACTCCGCTGTCCTGTCCATGTTGTTTTTCTATAATACTGAACAAAGAAGACACAGTTGTGGGCATCGACTTAAAACATACTTAAGCAAGCTGCTCGACACACAACCTTCGAATTTACATTGCGCGTTTCACAGTCCAGAACTAGAAAATGCAACAAATTGCGACAATGGACAAACCAAAAATAATTATCGATAAATCGATACAGCTAATGATTGAAATCCTTATCAATTAGATATTGGCGCTTAAAGATTAGAACCTTAATTTTCAAATACTATTATTTTAAAGACAGTCGCAGATAATGGACGGCATTGAGTGTACCCGCAAGATCCTCTGGTCAGTGACAATTTAGCACTGCGACAATTTAGCGACCAATAAGCGTAACACCGCGGAATTTTACTTCCAGGGTTGAATGATACTTCCAAAAATATAGCCGAATTTTTATTATGTTATTCCTCTATCAAAACCAGTCACATTGTATGGCAGCGCCTCTACTGTTAATTTTCCTCTATAAATATCAGTCACATTGTCTGAGATCGCCTCTACCGTTAATTTTTGAACTAATTTAAAAGGGCAAAATTCTGCCACCAGTGGCGCTGCTATAACTTTAGCCAGTTTTGCTATAATAACTTTCTCACAAGGTACACACGTATCTTTATATTATTTCCAGACTAATGAGTGCAAGTATTATTCAACCCGAGCGACACAACAAAATAGAAAACCGGTCCCTGTAAACGAGGTTTACTATTTTGCGAAAATTGCATACTTCGAGAGAGAAAAGTGTAGAGAGACAGATCGATCGCTAAAGAGAAACTCAGCCTTACCTCCTAAGAAAGAGTATTAGGCTTAGATGGATTTAAAGCGAAGATCTCGCGGGCTGTATCCTAAAACCTATCTTTGTCTCGATGATGAGATGCCAAAGTTCCCATTCCAGGTTGAGGAGAATCAGGATCTCCGGGATCTTGAAGGTACTGAAGCTCCTGTAGTTCCTGGAATTTCTCGTGATCACGGATGTGTGCATAATTTGCTGAGAGACACATCAGGTAGTGTATCAGACTCAGAACGACGAGCATAGCTGCAACTGTCGCGAGGATGAACATCACTTCTGCCTTTTCCACATAATCTTTGCAGAAAAGCTTAACCTCTTGGGCTCCACAGACTTTCAGATCTTCGGGTCTTATTCGTTGCGGGAACATGAAATCTGAAAGAGAAGAGAGGAGAAAAATGTACCGGGCTGGAATACACTTCAGTGATGAAAAATAGTGTCTATAGTGGCATAAATTTTGAAAAATACAGTGAAAACCCGATATAACTAATTTTAAGGGACCGTAAAATACACTGTTTACAAGCAGGATTCATTATGAACGAAATTTTAGGCACTATAAGCAGGTTCAAGAGGCCAGAGAAATATTTCGTTAGAATGGTAGATTAGAATGACTTTTTTTAAATCGGATAAGCGACATAAGTTGCATAAAATTTCGAAAAATGTATTTCTTTAGCAATATGAAGTAAAAGTTTCTTTATTTATTTCTTATACCTCCCAAAAAATTTTGGTTAATCAATTACATTTCTTTACCAGGTTTTTTCAAAAGTAATTTTGAAAAAATTCTTAAGCTACGCTGAAAATTCCATTCTAGAAAACTTAGGGACTTTCAGAGCAAGAGAAGAATATAATGAATGTATTTCTATTTTCGGTACATGTTATTGTTCATGTTATTTTGGCCAATCAGCGAAGAAGTTCGCGTTGCGTTACATTAATTTGTATAAAAAAAGCATTATACGTTAAAAGTAACAAAATTAGAGATGTCGCAAGCTCCTGGTCACTATTATACGGTGTCCACTCAAATCCTGGAAAAAATCCCTGATAATTCCAGGTTTTTTCCAGGTAAAATTCTTTATAGTCTCAAGCCATTAAACTATATTGCATTTTTTTAAACGACAAAATATATTACAAAATATTCTTAAATATAACAGCACCATCGATAAATTAAATAATAGTAAAAACATAATTATTTCTTGAATTTGACCCTGAAGTTCATGAATTTTAATAATAATACAAACTAATTTTTATTTTATCCTTTATATTTAAAATTCAGTGCATATATAGGTAAAATAAATCTGGGTAATATATTAAATTCAATTTAAACCACTTAGAATTCTCAACTTTTCAAGTAAAAATATTGCGCTTTCAACTAGAGATGAATTTTCAACAAAATAGTTTAATTTGCAACCAGAAAGATTAATTTTCTACCAATTAAACGATTTTTCAACGCAATACATGAATTCTCAACTAAATAGTTTAATTTTCAGCTGGAAAAGATAAATTTTCAATTAGATAGTTGAATTATCAACCAAAAAAGACCAGCTTTCAACAAAAAATTGAATAGTTTAATTTTCAGTTTGAAAAATTAATTTTTAACCAGAAAAAGTCGACCAGTCATAATTTTTGACTAAAGTGATGAATCCTCGACTGGAATAGATAAATTTTAAACAAAAAGGATGAATTTTTATGAGAAGAGCTAAACTTTCGACTAAGTAGTTTTATTTTCAATCTTAAAGCTGAATTGTTAACTAAAAGGATGAATATGTAACCGGCATACTTGCATTTTTGACTAAAAAGAGGAATTTTTAAACAAGAAGATTAATTTTCCTACAAAAAAAAAAAATATGATTTTTAAACAAAATCCATACATTTTAAACGAAATTGTTGAATCTTGAACCAAAAATCTAAATTTTGACTTTAAATGATTAATCTTTAACTAAAATAATTAAATTTGCAACCAAAACGATGAATTTTCAACCA